>OZ014512.1:4276953-4329453 GCA_963966075.1 Aphodius sticticus | reverse complement strand
TAAAAATATTTTATACAAAAGTTGTTTGACTCGCCATTTTCTATAACGTAAAATTATTTTCATTTATACAGGGTGTTGCATTTAGATGTGACAAAAAGTATGTAAATTTTTTAAATGGAACGTCCTGTATATTTTATTATATTATGAATACTACTAAATTTGCTTATCCAATCGTTTATGTTTTAGTCACAGCGTTAATAGTTTCAGAGATATTCATCTGTTTTTCCAAAATATGCCCGCTGCAGGAGCTTTTTAAAAACTATGTAAAAACGACATTTTTGCCGATTTTGCCTTTAAGGTATGTGAGACGATAGTCAAAGCCAGTAGGTAGATGATAGTATCCAAAGATATTAGATACACTATACAGGGTGTTCATTGAACTTCAAATGGGTTTTTCTCGAATTTTTTAAATGGAACCCCCTGCATAATATGTGTTGCCTGTAATAATAACTCTTTATTTTGCTCCAATTTACATCTAGTATACCATACACCAAATGTTACTATTTGTTGTGATATTTGCAATTTAACGAAAATGTAATGCAATGGTAAATTTTAATTTTGCTGTGAATAAGGTATTAGGTAGTTTGATGTAAAACCTTCAAGTGGCGATAGAAGAGATAATTTAGAAACGATTTAACCAGCTTGATCCTTATACAAATGATTTTGTAAGTATATTTTGCCGTCTATCGTATGGCAACAGAACACGCGATTTAAAAATTTCAAATTACTATTAAAGTAAACCAAAAACCCTGTACTTTTAGGTTAACTATCGTGCAAATTTGTTGACTTCTGAGTGTTGAAAATCACATTTTCTTTGATGTGATTTGTGCTCACACACAAAAACCAAATATGCAACAAAAACAAACTGATAGGCATCTTTAGATACAGATTTTCATTTATAGGAAAAAAATCTATTAAAATCACTTCCAAATAACCCACTTTCCATTCACATTATCAATATTAATGATACTATCACTCATATTATTCTAATTTTGAATTCTCCCCAGAAAAATAACCTATTTTAAACCAATTAACAACGTAAGTAGATATTGTTGGTTGTTCTTTGTACTGAATACAAATCCGTTCTCAAACGTTGCTCATCAAGACAGGTTTTAGCGTTTCTGTTTGTTGTGTATGAGCGCAGATACTATTACAATGAAACGTCTGCGCTCAATTTTCACGCAAGCGAACAATTTTTCACTACACTGCCCTCCAAAGGTACGTAAGTGCCGTATGTACAAAAAAATGAAAAATTGAGCTATTGTTGTTTTTGTACTCTAAAAGGTATACTTTCTCATATTTATTATAAGAAAGTACCAAAAGGGCCTTACATTCGATAAATTTTAAAACATGTTTTGCCGTATGTACACTTTTTGTGATATAATACTACGCTAAAAATGCGGCAAGTGCAATATACTACGGTAAAACGCGGCATGTGCATGAGCATACGGCGTTTTACCATTGTATTTCCACATGCCGCGTTTTAGCCTAGTAACATGGAATGAATTTTGTAGTTGCGGCGCGCGCCACGCCATTTTGTCATTATTGACAGTTCTCATTTTGTGTTGTATATTCGTTATTATTATTGACTGAACAATCAGTGTCGCTCGGGTTAACATACGAATATGTTGTCTGAAGACACGGTAACCGCGAATTTAATAGAATATAGTAACTTAATACTTCCAGTGCCGTTAGAATACCAAGGTAGGTCATATTCAATATTATTTTTAAATTTAGTTTCGAAAGTTGAGTAATTTAAATAAACTTGGTAGTGATTCTAATTCTGTCTTAATGCCAGAAATTAAATGTATATTATATTTACTATAATATGGATAATATTCATAAAAATTTTAACTTTTTATTATTTAGAAAAATGTGTAAAAAATACAAGGTAGGTACCCTTGCCCAAAATTGTTGAGTCTTGCTCATTAATCTAAAATATACAAAATATACATCATTAGTTAAATTAGTTAATACTTAAAATGTAAAAAGTGCATGATTTTTGAAACAGAAAACATGCACCTAGTGCATTTTTGTATGTGGATACGGTGTTTTACCGTTGGATATTATGAATGTTTAGATTGGTCTATACTAGGGAAGAACGCGGCATCTACATTTATTCGCTATATTTTTTTATTTCTCTATGAAATCTATTAAAGTGTTGTTAATTATAAGCAATTTACTTTAACCTACAATAATATCAAAGTATGTGTAAAGAATTAACGCATATTTGTTTGAAATTGGTACTTAATAGAAAACTGCAAATATCTCGTAACTACCGTTGATGTACATACGGCACTTTACCATTGGACGGCAGTAGAGTCCCCCTAAAATTACACTGTTTCTGGTTTACTTCGGAGCCCAACTGAAGTTACTAGGTCTTCAGGTTCGCTCGTTGTTCCTACGTTCGTAAAAATTGCAAAACATACTTATAAAATTGATAACCGTAATACTTTTTATGTGCATAAATCTAGTTAAATAGGTTCTAAATGGCTTCTTTTATGACCCTTTAAATATTTTACCTACGACCGTATATGTAAATGTCCCTTACGTCACGGACTGCTTAGCTCGTATTTCGCCTATAACATACGTGTGCCTTTGGCTGTGCGTTTGTGTTTT
The DNA here is from genome assembly GCA_963966075.1 of Aphodius sticticus. Taxonomy (NCBI): domain Eukaryota; kingdom Metazoa; phylum Arthropoda; class Insecta; order Coleoptera; family Scarabaeidae; genus Aphodius; species Aphodius sticticus. The sequence continues at coordinate 4,326,834 of OZ014512.1, read as the reverse complement.
TAACGCACGACATAATGTCATAATGACAGATGTCGCGCGAATATTTTGATTATTTATTTGTCATTTTTGATACAATTTATATTTATAGAAATTTTCGGTCGTAAGTAAGTGCAATACTCGAGCTGTAACATATTATTACTAGCACGTGATAATTTATGTTGAATTTGTACTGGAATTTTCGATCGACACTTCAGACAAAGTTCTCCATAGTTGCAATAGATGTCGCGCGAATACATTGATTGGTTAACCGTCAAATATTCTTACCTGAATTTGTTTGTCATTTTTGATACAATTTATTGAAATTGTCGGTCGTAGGTAAAGTTATGTACAATACTCGAGCTTTAACGCATATTACATACTCGTGGAAAATAACAAAACTCGCCGCGAAGCGGCTCGTATGTTAAATTTCCACTCGTACGTAATATGCTAGTTACAGCTCTTGTAATGTAATATACTATTACCTACAACCGTATGTGTAAATGTCCCTTACGTCACGGACTGCTTAGCTCGTATATCGCTTATAACAAACGTGTGCTTTTGGCTGTGTATTTGTGTTGTTAACGCACGACATAATGTCATAATGACAGATGTCGCGTGAATATTTTGATTATTTATTTGTCATTTTTGATACAATTTATATTTATTGAAATTTTCAATCGTAAGTAAGTGCAATACTCGAGTTGTAACATAATAATTTATTTTGAATTTGTATTGGAATTTTCGGTCGACACTTCAGACAAAGTTCTCCGTAGGTGCAATAGATGTCGCGCGAATACATTGATTGGTTAACCGTAAAATATTCTCACCTGTATTTGTTTGTCATTTTTGATACAATTTATTGAAATTATCGGTCGTAGGTAAAATTATATACAATACTCGAGCTGTAACGCACATTACGTACTCATGGAAAATAAAAAAAACTCGCCGGCTCGCGGCTCGTATGTTAACTTTCCACTCGTACGTAATATGCTAGTTACAGCTTTTGTAATGTAATATACTATTACATCATGCTACCCAGCAGACTGTATGCAGAACAATATTAAGATACTCTTATTACACAAAACAAAATAGAAAATGATCAGAATAAATCGAACAGTAAGCGAAAACCAACACATTCACAACCATAGTACAAGAAACCAGGGCTGTGGAGTCGGGGTCGTGGAGTCGGAGTTCAGACAAATTTCAGAGGAGTCAGAGTCGGAGTCGGACTTGGACTACGAAAATTATCTGGAGTCGGTGTCGAAGGCGGAGTCTAAAGTTTTCTTACCGACTCCACAGCTTTGAAAAATTTCAGGTGTTTCTCGAATGCGATAACAGGCACCATTTATTCGCTGTAGCAGAAATGCACTGCTGAACTGCACTGCTACAGCGAATAAATGGTTCCTGCAATCACATTCGAGAAACACCTGAAATTTTTTAGAGTCCGTCAGGATTTGGGAAGACGTGCTGAAATGTGAATTTATTTTTAATGAAGCGTCGAAAGGCAAAAATGCATATTATACAATTTTTGGATGGCAGTAACGTCATCTATCAGCTTCCTAATTTTCAGAACACCTTTACCGGACACCCTGCAACCGAAAAAGAGAGAAAAATACATAATTTAAAAAAAAAAGGCCAGAAAGAAATACAGAAAGCCAATCATGCCCTCAATACCATTGATTCAGGACGGCGCGGCGGTAACGCGACAATTCCAGGATCAAGCAGGAGGGGCAGAATCGCCTATAGTGTTGTGGTGCAGTAGTGTATTAATAATGATGTATACTTGTATAGTATTGTATTGTGAGCACTGTACGTTTTAGAACAAATAAATATTGTGTTATTATTGTTTTAATGTTGATGAATTTGTTCCATATAAGTATTTAGCGGTTACTGTTGGTGCGAGTGCGCGCATTGCAAAGCAATGCTGGCAGTACCTTGAAAAAGATGTGAAAAAGCAATCTAAATAATTACAGCTATATTTAAACTATAAGAGAAATACTTTTCAAATATAAACTATGTAGTTATTGTTGGTTGTCGGTGATATATGACCTGATTTTTACTCCAGTCTCATCCAACATATTGATATTGCTGTCTTGTCTTCACTAAACTCAGTGGTTTCAAAATCAGAAACCACCTGATGCAACAACCAATTGTCATTGTTTCTTTCCACTCGCGCATGCCAACGTTGATTGCCAATTGATATTCGGTGCATTCACAATAATAAAGTTCGCGAGTGCAATTCAAGCATTATAATCTTTTAATTTGATTAAATCCGAACTGCGTGCAGACAACGAGAGAATGTCATTTGTGTGTAGCAGGGCCCTAATTAAATATAAGGTCAATAGAATTATTCTGTTCCATCTGCCTCTCCGGCAGCACACTGGCTCAGCACCTCTCCCGTTGTTTCATACGACCTTTAGCCCAATCTAATTCCTTCTACCTCCCTCCCCATGCATCTGATTCGCAGATCTCTATGAATTTTTGTTAGCCCGTCGAGCCTAGTCGCTCGGCAAAGTAAAGTGTGGCTTTTTATGGCTTTGTAAATGACTGGTTAGCTATGGTAAAGCTAGTGGCGTTAGTGTTTTGTTTCTTGTGCGGTGTCCGCGGATACTTTGACGAGGAGGAACGGAAACCCATCTTCTTGACAGCGGCTGTCGGCGATCATATTGTTTTTGACTGTGACCTGGAGTTTCCGCAGAACATCCCCATTCCGTACATTCTCAATTGGAACAAAGAGGTGAGCGGTTTTATTAGGATATTGCTAATAATATGAAAGGATAATGGAATCATTTGTTTATGAACGGTTTGAATTCGTTATTAATTTGATATTCATTCTGCTACGTTACCATCAGTGATGCTTTCCCAAAATTTTACCAGTGGGTTCGCATTAGCAGTGAGTATTTTCTAACATTTTTTTAAAAAATATTAATATTCCCATTGAAATATTATTTGGCAGAGTTGCACACTAGCTGATGAATATTAAACTATCAGAAAAAAAATTTATCGTTCATATTTACTTTTATATTCTTTACTAATTGGAAAAGACACAAAATTATTTACATAAACTAGAATTCTGAAATTTCATGTATTAATAGTATTAATATAACTTTATACTAATATGTATTAATTTAATACATATTATTATAAAGTAATTAAATCATTTAAAATATTTCCAAATAGCTTGTTGATTTTCACTATATTCTTTCGATTTGGATTTTTTCACCTTGGTATCATCTGCCGAGTTATGGTTCCTCAACCAACTTGTTACATAGGGAAGTGCGTTCCAAGTTTTCAATGGGCGACCAATTAAGTTTAAAGTCATCAAATTTGATGTTCTGCACTGTTAATCTGGCTCTTTTATCTGTGATTATATTCACCAATGAACATCCTCGTTCTGCTTCAGCACTACTAACAGCAATCGTATTAATGATATTTTTCGCCTTTTGAAAGTTTTCTGGAATATTACTAATTGTGTCCATTGCTTATTATATTTTCTAAATAATTACGGAAATTATTCTTTATTATCGATATCAAAATTAAAAACTTTTCGAAATTCATCAAAATTCTCTTCGGCCTCTAACCACGGAACCACAATATCTTAAATTTTCCAAGTTCTCGGCTCTAACAAATTGACTAGCTCATAAATTTTGCTGTTATCAATATTTTTCTTGTTGTTATTTGATGCTACTTGAGAGAAACCTATCAATTTTAATTTCAAATTTTTTATGATGCTGTCAATAAGAGAATCTCTGGGAAGGTTTCCATAAATTCTGTTTTCGACGAAGGTAATATTTTTTAATCCTTCCTAGTTCATAACTTCATCCACTTTTTGTTCGTAATTACTGCGACGATCTTTGACAATTTGAAAAGCATTAATTGTTCTTCTGATCAGTTGTTCTCCTCTGTAAATATTTATATTTCTAGCTTGAATGGCATTGAATAGTAACTCCTGAAGAGTATCAATCATTAGAGAATCCGCTAGGAAATATTTGTTTTGTAATCGTTTTGCATTCCAGAAAACTTTTGGTTAGAGTTAGACGAAAAGAACTTATACAAATATGATAGATATTTGAAAGAAACAGTTAAAAATCGAAAGAGTTGTAGCAAATCACCGATAATCATAAAAAACTACAGTATTTTTTCTGATTAACAGAGGGTTCGCACGAAACATTGCATTTACATCAAATGGTTCGCGCGAACCCCTGCAAACCCCCAGGAAAGCATCCCTGGTTACCATGATTATGATTACATTCTTTTAGTTGGAAATAAGTAATTATAGGACAACACTAGCTAACATATACATATAAATATGTCAAAAGCTTCCTATTTGTTTTTTTTTTTATTCATATCTTACAGTTACAGCCGTTGTGTCAACAATGAATGATCTAAAAAGTAAAATATCAATCAATGCAAGGCCGTAAACAAAAACGGAAGAAAACAAAAAATATCTATTACAAAGCTTGAATAAGAAAAATAAATTAGTAAGTAAATAAAATAAAAGTAAGTAAGTACGTAGGCTTTCACGGCAGGAATCATTTAGAAAATAAACTGCTTCCGGGTTATGCCGTGTGTCAAGAGATGTTAATGCTGATGTTTCGCAAACCATGTTGCTCGCTTCTTCAAAGCTAATTGAATATATATATATATATATATATATATATATATATATATAGGAGAAAGGTATTTGTCGGGCAATTCCGTCAGACGAAGATCGAAGATCAAAGAAGCAACCGTATACACGTGTTTCGGACTATTAGTCCTCATCAGTACGGTATAGCCAAGGAGCAAGATGGACACTCAATGGAAAAACACTCAAATGGTTCCCTAGAGGGGGTGACCAACGTCGCCAATTTGGTGCTTCAGTCCCAACATCTTCAGGATTCGAAGACGAGAAGTGACGTCGCGCCGGAGGTGACTGGTACACCCCAGGTACACCATAGCCCATCGTATGACGGAATTGCCCGACAAATACCTTTCTCCTTTATATCTTACCGTCGATTAACCAGCTTTCCTTTAATTTCCATGGGCTATGGTGTACCTGGGGTGTACCAGTCACCTCCGGCGCGACGTCACTTCTTGTCTTCGAATCCTGAAGATGTTGGGACTGAAGCACCAAATTGGCGACGTTGGTCACCCCCTATAGGGAACCATTTGAGTGTTTTTCCATTGAGTGTCCATCTTGCTCCTTGGCTATACCGTACTGATGAGGACTAATAGTCCGAAACACGTGTATACGGTTGCTTCTTTGATCTTCGATCTTCGTATGACGGAATTGCCCGACAAATACCTTTCTCCTTTATATCTTACCGTCGATTAACCAGCTTTCCTATATATATATATATATATATATATATATATATATAGAAGACCTACCAAGAAAGTCTCCCTTATATACCTAAATTTACACCTCAAGGCCTTCGACTGCCTCCTTAACCGGAACACACGTAAAGAGTGTGTTCCGGTTAAGGAGGCAGTCGAAGGCCTTCGGACAACACTTGTCCGTAGGCCGAAGACAAGTATTGTCCGAAGGCCTTCGACTGCCTCCTTAACCGGAACACACGTAAAGTCAGTGTAGTAAGGCAGTCGAAGGCCTTCGGACAACACTTGTCCGAAGGCCGAAGGCAAGTGTTGTCCGAAGGCCTTCGGACAACACTTGTCCCCCTAGGTCTACCAACCGATGTACCGGATCTTGTAGAGTATTGTCTCTCCACCACATACTTCAAGTGGGCGGGAGCGATGTATGAGCAGGTAGAGGGTGCAGCCATGGGATTACCTTTGTCACCGGTAATCGCCAATTTCTTCATGGAATTGTTTGAAGAAAAAGCCATTAGGTCAAGTCCTTTCAAACCCAAGCACTGGGTTAGATATGTCGACGATACCTTTGTGGTTTGGCCATACGGTAGAGATCAACTTACTGAGTTCCTTAACCACCTGAACAATGTTAGTCTTTCCATCAAATTCACGATAGAAATAGAAGAGGATAATCAGCTGCCTTTCTTGGATGTGCTGGTATACAGAACGTCAACGGGTAGGCTTGGACATACAGTCTACCGTAAGAAGACACATACCGATCGGTACTTGAACGCCAAATCACACCACCAGCCCTAACAGAAGAGAAGTGTTATTAACACTTTGTTCCACAGAGCCGAGAAGGTATGCGACTCTAGCACCTTGGACGACGAACGGAAACACTTGGAGTGGGCCCTACGTCAGAATGGATACACCAAGTCTGACATACGGGGTGCCACACAAAGAGAACCGCAAGTCTCAGAGGAACCGCAAGAGTCAAAGGGGTTCGCTTGCTTACCATACGTAAGTGGGGTATCAGAGAGAATCGGTAGAGTACTGAAGAAATCGGGTATCACGGTAAGGTACAGAGCACCAGCTAAGGTAAAGGATGTTTTGCCTAACCCAAAGGATATCACGCCACTCCTGAAGAACGAAGGGGTATACAAGATAACATGTGAGTGCGGAACATGCTATGTAGGACAGACAGGACGAAGCATCGAATGTCAAATCAAGGAGCACAGTAGGGACACCCGGCTAGGCAAAATTCAACAGTCCGCTGTTGCTCAACACTGCCACGAGTCGGGACACACAATGGATTTCGATGACGCGAAGATCTTGGCAAGGGTGGGTAATTATCATCGAAGGTTGATAGGAGAAGCCATCGAACGTTACAAACATCCTGACAACATCAATCGCAAGGACGGTACTGACATTAGTAGGGTCTGGAAATCGATCCTAACGCGGTCAGGTGGAAAAGCACATGAAGCGGTAGCTCCAGATGTGCGCAGTGAGGTGTAAATTTAGGTATATAAGGGAGACTTTCTTGGTAGGTCTTCAGTATTCAATTAGCTTTGAAGAAGCGAGCAACATGGTTCGCGAAACGTCAGCATTAACAAATCTTGACACACTGCATAACCCGGAAGCAGATTATTTTCTAAAAATAAAAGTAATATACATAAAAATTAAAAACAAATAAACTCAAACTTTAAACTTTTGTGAAAAGTTAAAAAGCCTTGATGTTTAATACGGCAGTATTGCCGTTTAGATACGGACAAATCAAAAACCAAAACAAAATAATTAAAATTAAGAATATGGTCATCTTTGATGTCTTTGATGGACTCTCAAATTTGCACTAATTAAACTGGGCTTCGTAATGTCTTGTCAGACGCTTGTCATGTCACCTGATGTCACATTAATGTCATCGTGAATTTTGACGTAAGTAATAAAACTGACGCAATTAAATGAATTTCAGAAGGCAATAATTTAAACTAGACCACATGATGGAATGAATTCGAGAAATTGCTACTGGATTAAGTGTCGACAAGAATACCGCGAAGAATAAAATTGATGAAACCGGTACAAATTTGTAGGTTGACAAATATTGGCAGAGTTTAGACATCATAGGTTAACAAATATACTGTCAAAGTAAATGTTACCCAACTAAACGTGTTGAGAATATGTGCCTATTGCCAAAGTACCTAAATTCTACTTTGCTGTCCCCGTTTTCTATGCTCCCGATGCGATGGTAGTCTCAAATTATATATTAGTAGTTATTCCTTAATTTGAAACATTTCCAGTCCAATAACTAAATGCTCTTTGTATTACTGAATTAGGGAATTTCATTCTGACATTAAAAGTAGTCCACATGGTGCTGATTATATTTATTCGATAATATTAATAATTATAAATTATTTTTCACATTTTAAAATTTGTATTTATTCGAAATATGTATACATTGAGCGCGTAAAGTAAGGAAACATGACACATGACATGATTTTTAATTATCAAAATATACATATTTACATCAAATTTAATTTCCTACTTTCAATTGTTTTTGACTTATGACGTCATCGACACTTTCTAAATGGCAATTCCATATTTTTTGTACTGATATTGATAGATCTGTTAATTGTCGTAAAGTTAATTCACAAAACTTATCGTTACATTAAAAAAAATCGAGGAAGAGACAGCTGAAACTTACGCTGCATATACCGGGTGACCCACGGCATAGGTACTCCAATTTACTTTTTTTGTTTATAAAGCTGGACGAATGAAATTTGGGAAACTCTTAATAGACAAAAAATGCCATTGTTTGGGATACTCTTAAGGTTAATATGACTTCCGGTTTTTCCGGAACTGACGTCATCATTGAAATTTTAAATGGCACCCTATATTCTTTGTGTGCTTTTTTCAATCAGGATGACATTCTGAACACAAAAACATATCGATCGTCAATTTTTATTACCAAGGCAACGCAAAAGTAACTTTTTTGTGTATTAATCTGTGGCTAGGAATTGGTGAAAATGATCGAAAAATGTCAAATAAACACTAAGTCGATTTTGGCCGACATTGCATTACTGGCGCCCTCTAGCGTGATTTAATTGGTTTTTGGCCACCGAGTCATTTTTTTCACGGGTATGGCCACACCGTGATTAGTCAATAGAAAACATCTTTCCGATTACAATGATACCAAATACTTGATATTTTGTTGAAATGTGTAGCGTACAAATGTTGTTAGAAGCAAGGAAATCGAGAAAAATATTGACACAATCATCAAAGTCAGCGTACAACTCAAAGTCACTGGACTACTCGAAGGAAGTACCCTGATTATCAAGGAAAAACATTTTTCCGGCACAATGATACCAAATTCTTGATATTATGCTGATATTCTTAGCGTGAAAATGACGTTTGACTTCCTTTGGGTAGTCGATTGAGTGACTGACTTGTACGCTGACTGATCATTAGGTCATTATTTTTTTTCGATTTTCTTGCTTCTAACAACATTTGTACGCTAAAAATTCCAACAAAATATCAAGTATCTGACTGAAAATATAACACAAAGAATATGGGGTGTCATTTAAAATTTCAATGATGACATCATTTCCGGAAAAATCGGAAGTCAAATTAACATCCAGAGTATCCAAAAAATGGTATTTTTTGCCTATTAACACTTTCCCAAATATCAGTTGTCCAGTTTTATAAACAAAAAAATTAAACGGGAGTACCTATGGCGTGGGCCACCCGGTATATTGATAACTTTTGTTTGTTTATGGTGGCGAATAGGCGTTTTCAAAAGCTCCATATCTCATCAGGTTATTACATGGCGTCCGCATCCCAGTTAAAGAATCGCTGTAAATGTGTCAAAAACATTTGGGAGCAAATTTTTAGAATTTCAGGTAAAAATACAAAGATTTAGGTTTAGTATGAGACCATTTTGAGGTTTCTAGGACAATGGATTTAGCAGGAATAATATAAAAAAGCGAAACACATAGCCCACGTCATCGCTCTGTCTCTTTTGCTTGCGCCTACATCACATCTCGCCAACCAATATAAAGCACGGGTCCCTTCCAGTTATACGTAGTATATATGTCGTAGTCTTATTGTAAAATCAGTCATATTATAATACGCCTAGGCTTTTTCAATACGACTAGGCGTATTGATATATCACCGAAATAATCGTGGATCTCACAATTTGACTGACAATTTAAGGCGTATTATAATACGCCTGTTGCTTATTAGGCTTATTGTCAAAACTCAAAAGCACACGATTACTCTGGATTCCGACTGGTTATACTCGTCGTATTTTAATACGACTGACGGCTTGTCAGGCTAATTGTGTGTTGTTGTGTTTTTTGTTCAGTTTCTCTGTGCAATATTCGTGCAAATTATTGCATTGAAAATGAGTGATGACTCGCAAGGTGTATTTGTTCACAAAGACAACTATTATAAAGAACTTGAAAAGTTTTACAAAGGCGAGAAATTGTAATAAACAAATATTACCATAACCTCAACATTTTCAAAGTTTTAATAGGAAGTTTTAGTTGTTTTCGCAAATTCAAACGGTTAACCATAACATAAACGAATACGTACTCGCTATTTGACAGATCAAGAAAATAGTTTTCGTGTGTTAACGCTAACCAAGCGACCACCCATCCTAATGTTTGTTCTAGCATGATTTCTGAACAGATCAACCGATTTTCAAAATTCTTTATTTATTCGATTTAAGAGACCTTCGAGGTGATCCCGTTGTATTAATAACCATAATTACCCCCACCACTTTTATATATATTCCAGAGGATAAAGTAATTTCCTTAAGAGAAGCTTTAAGATTATTTTCAAAATTCGAAGGACTGGGATTCAAAAAGTGTTCTTGCAAACCAAGCAAATCACAGTGTCGTAACAATAAATGTTTGTTTTAAATCCCATATCAAATGTACAAGCAAATGTCATAAGAGTTTACCATGTCGTAATAATCTAAATCTATAGTTATTTATTTTTTTGTCCTATAAGCGATTTCCATAATTTGCCTGGCATACTGCCAGTCGTATTATAATACGACGTATTTTATACAGTCAAATTCTAAAAACCATCGCGTACAGATTCTTTTGAACAATAAGACTAAGAAGTGTCAGGCGTATTATAACACGTCTTAAAAAATCAGTCATATTGTCAGATTTTCATTTACTATGGTAGTTTTACAATACGCCTAGTCATATTAAAAAAGCCTAGGCGTATTATAATAAGACTGATATTATAATAAGCCTACGACATATACAGTTCACTGATGACAGCACAAAAATACATGTTTTGGCTGTCTGTATAAAGTGAGCAAAGTGATAAGCCATGTGATAAGCCAACAAAATGTTCCACACAAAAATGTTGTTATTTTCAATAACATATTTGTGTGGAAGCTGATGTTCATCTGTTACGGCAATTAAAAGTAAGTACCGTTGTTGATCTGAAATACAAAGTGCTCACCGTGTTGCAGTGACGTCATTGGGCCCAAGAATCCATAATGTTATTGCAAATAAGCAGAAACAATCATCTCATTATTTTTCTTTTTATACTTAAAGAAGTGTAAGTAGTTCATATTGATAAAATAAAATATGAATAATCATTATTTTTAAATACCTCATAAAAAGTCGTGTAATAAGGGCCCGCGGAAAATTAAATTAATAGTTTAGAGGTCCGTGGGACCCAAAAGCTTGGCGACCGCTGCTATACACAATAGTCTATCACCCTCAACCTAGCAATATTTGCGTAAGATTCATATATTGGAATGAATCAAAAAAATGTTCAGGACTGATATGGACTTTTAACAGAGCACTTGTAGAGTACTTGCAGAGAACCAGTCCATTGTCCAAGCTCCTTAAGGGGTAATGCCACTCTAGCGCGAGAAAAAATAGCCGATTTTGTAGGTATATTTTTACAATATAGTAAATGAATTACAAAATCTCTTTAAAGCCTTTTATTGTTCATATTTTGAGGAATATTCACAATAAATAAAAATAAAAATAAATTATAAATAGCAGCGTTAGAGCACATCAAAGGAAACCTCTTCCGGCGGATAGGGTTGTACGGCCGGAAAGATTTTGCTCACTAGCCACCCGCGACAATGACACTGCGCGAAGATCCGCGGTCACTGGTTGGCATGATTGGGCCAATCCAGGTGATCTGAAATAATAATGTGGAATAGCGGCCTACTTTATACATAGGTGGTTACCGTTTGATGAATCAGAAAATACAAATGTTTATACTTGAGGAAATTGTGACTTGATAAACTCAAAATACTGATTTGAAAAATAGCCGATTTTGTAGGTATATTTTTACAATATAGTAACTGAATTACAAAATCTCTTTAAAGCCTTTTATTGTTCATATTTTGGGGAATATTCACAATAAATAAAAATAAAAATAAATAAAAAATAGCAGCGTTAGAGCACATCAAAGGAAACCTCTTCCGGTGGATAGGGTTGTACGGCCGGAAAGATTTTGCACAGTTTTTCACTTAGCCATAGAAACAAACAAAATATTGATTCTATATAAGATTATCTCGGGAAGTACGTACGAAAATTAGAAAATTCCGCTTTAAAACAAAATGGCGCACGTTTGAACACAAAATATCACTTTTAGATACAAAATTAGGTTAAAATTACGTACTTCTCTAGATAATATTGTTCTGAAGCAGCATATAAAATTTCAAGTGAATTGACGAAGATCAGTTGGAGTTATCGTTCCGGCCGGTTTGAAAAATGCGGTTTTGCGAAAACACCGTTTAAAATATTGTGTAACTTTGATGTATAGAATATTATTATAATATATTTTACTATAGTCGGCGAAGCCTGGACCATATAATTATCTTTTCAAATTAACATTTTCCTCCTCTTGTTTCTTTCTGTTTGATTTTGACGACAGACGGGCCTGTTTTGCAGCATCAGTCAGGGATGGCTCTGAAAACATGATGCACCGTGTGCGTCAGCCTTCGCACAGATATTATTGCAGTTTGGCTAGATGCTCATACATTATAGCACCATAATCTTCATAAGGCTGGCTAATGCAACATTGACAACACATATAGCTAAGCTTGCCGCAATATCCACAATTACTTTGCCACCTGACAATGAAAATGAAAATGAAATCACCAGGTGGCATTTCATTCATTTTATCAATTGAATCATGATTATGACTTGGGCTAGTCCATCATAAATTGAAAGCTTATTTATAGGCTTCTGGGTTAACTTCCCTTTTTCTTCGAGGTCCTTACTGGTTTTTGTCAAATGGCGGGGACGAGTGCCATTAGTTTTTTCACGTGATCTATGTATTGCTTTTCTTATTCCAAAATTTGCAAGTATTTAGATTTTATGAGAATATCAACAACATTTCTCCAGCTGATAAGCGCCACCAATCATACAGAGAAGATAAGCTATGGTTTCTCTATGTTCCATCGTCCGAGACAGTTACGCCATTCTTTTTTTATTATTTTCAATTGACTTTTAGCCCTCCCTTCTTCTGCTGCTTTCTGCATACTTTGTTGACTTTGTTGAATGCTTCTGTTCCCCCAAAAATGGTGCGAAAAACTTTATCGTAAAGTGAGTGAAAAATCTGACGAGGAAGGTCCTTGAATGCGCAAAACTTTTCAATTACGTCTACACCTATTCTTATGCGCATGACAAGGATAATTCCGCTATTCATTTCATATCCTTTTTGAACAAATCGGCAACACAAAAAGAAACTTTGTTCAAAATTCTCACAAGAAACCACGATTTGAAATCCTAAGTCACGGTTGTCACTTTCGGCCAATTTCGCATTTGATTTGCACGTTTTATACACTACAACTTGTGAAATAGCAGAAAACACAACAACAGAGTTCAAAAGATGATAATTAAACGCCATCCACTTCAACGTTGTAATAATCTTCAACCGACATTACATTCTTACCGGTGTGGACTGTGGATACCCTATCAGGCAGAGGCGACTCTAGTTCCAAACGATTCAATGCTTGTCATATTAGCTCTATTTGAAAATCTGCTGCTTCCTTTCGACTCCTTTCGTTCACGATATACTCCAAGAATGTCACTAATTATTTCTGCTATTTTTTTACCAACTAATCAAGAACAACACACGTTACATCAGACATCTGTAACATTGTGCGGCTAGCGTCAGTTCTACGAACGTACGAGGATATTTCCACAAAATCTTTGTGTTTTATAATATTTTATGTTATATTTCACACCACGCATGTAATTCCTCCAAATAAGATAAGAGTGTATAGGTCTCTAGGCTGTAACCTCTCACGCTAAACTTTTTGCATGTACGCTCGCTTAGACGCTTGGCCGTATGTTCATCAAATAAGCATTTACAAATTTCTTTCCAATATAAAACGTATTGTACCTTATTTCTAAGATCTCAAGACATCATTTAAGCAAAATTTTTTTTTTTGATTTTTCAAAAAATCTAGGGTGGCATTACCCCTCAATTATTATACATTGATATGTAATAATCTTGAATATGAAATTCTTGACAATGTTCCGACAAAATATTGAAAATCGGTACTTAAAATTTCTTTTGCCTTAAATTTGCTGCAGTTCAAATCATTTCACCAATCGTTTAAAACTGATTTTGCAATTTTTTAGTTTATACAAAATAATTACGATGATTCCACACACAATATGACAGAAAAGAAACACGCAGAAATAATAATAACAACAACAACTAACTATTACGTCTCCTGTTTCCATGTAACAAAATTAATTACATAAAAGAAGGTCAGTGGGATAATTGTCAAGACAAGAGTAAATTGAGTTGACCGGGATTAAAGGCGTACGCCACAGCCCGCGTTAATTGAGTTATTTAGTGCATGAATAGCTCACTTCACGCATGATTCAAATTTAGGTACATATTTGCATAATTCGGAATTTCCGCCATTTAGTATGAAGCGATACATGGGCGCCCGCAGAAATATTTCCGGGTGGTGCAAAACGAAAATCGACCATGGATTGGGTTAAGAGTTGCCAATTCCAAAAAATAGAGTTAACTGAAACCGGGGCTACCGTTCCTCTTGTGGTATAAAAAGCCAATTGTTTATAATTTTTGCAAAAATTGTTGCATAAATTTCTTTAAATCATACTCCAAATTGTAGGTAATAACGCGCTGCATAATAGGCGGACTAACGTCATATGGCGTTTATCTGCATGTAAGAGAGAGACAGCCGACCCAGGTTATGTGAGCATTGCTCTCCCCATACCCTACCCTGACAAACCGAACGCGCTCTAAGCGTACTAACGAATGACGTCACTGGAGACTGAGCCAATTACAGAGCGTTTTCAATCACGTGATAGAACGTGAATAAAATTCAATTTTAATTTTGGTTTTTAATAGAAATAAAGCATATTTTTTTGAAAAGTAATAACAAATAGTTTTCTTAAACTGTAATCTATTAGGATGACTACAATACAAGCCATATTTTTAATACAGTCAAATACCCTATTGGCTATAATGTCGTTTCGAATAGCGGACCAATTTCAAGCAGTTGCTCCAGAAAAATGTTTATAACTTTTGCAAAAATTCTTGCATAAGTTACCTCAAATTGTAGGTAATTAAAAGGCCTAGTAGGGCCGTGACATTTGGAGTTTTGCCCCATGAACAACAACACGTAAATTGGTTATAATGTCCGTTCGAATAGCAAACGGATTTCAATCATTTGCTCCAGAAAAATGGTTATAACTTTTGCGAAAATTGTTGGATAAGTTTATATCATACTCCGAATTGTAGGTAATTAAAAGACCTAGAAGCTTTTTAACGATCGCAGTTTTGCCCCATGGACATCTAGCCCTAAATGGCGTTAATGTCGGTTCGAATAGCAAACGTATTTAAAACATTTGCAACAGAAAAATGATTATAACATATGGAAAAATAACTGCATAAATTTCTATCATACCCCAAATTGTAGGTAATTAAAAGACCTAGTAGCCCATCGACGTTCGGAGTTTTACCCCATGGACGACAACCCGTAAATGGCAATAATCTCCGTTCGAATAGCAAACGTATTTCAATCAGTTGCTTCAGAAAATAGTTTATAACTTTTGCAAAAATTGTTGCAGAAATTTCTATCATATCTCAAATTGTAGGTAATTAAAAGTCCTAGTAGCCCTTAGACGTTTGGAGTTTTGTCCCATGGACAACATCCCTTAAATGGTTGTCACTTGTTTGTTTCTGTTTTTCTTTTGTAATTGAACATCTATTAATTTTTATGTGTAAATTCAGAAGTTTATTAATTATTTTATTATTAAGTTCTATTATTTTATTATTTTTTTTGCAATTAAATGTTAAATGTTTTTCACACTATAAATCAGCATGTATTTCATGATTTTTTTTCTTGTTGATCTTTCCCCTGTTATATCAAAAGCCAGAGGGTGCCCCCTCTCTGCGGGCGCCCATGAAGCGATACCAGACGTTACTGGTATCATGTCAATGGTAACAACCAAAGCTGGACAAAGTGAATCAGAAAGTACTTCGTTAATCATTAATCCGTTAATGACAAAGCTAACTTCGTTAACCGATAGTTCGTTAATTTGTGACAAATGTAAAGGAAGTTAAAGTTAACCGCTAATCGTTAACATTTTATAAAAAATATAGGTTATGTTGAGTGCCGATCTACCGGTGAGTATGCAACCCAAATAACTACGGGCACTTGCATATGTAAAAATTGCCTTAGAAACTTTTCAAACTAGGTACAGTGGTAATTAAAAGAACTACATTGCGAGATACAAAGATGAAAAGATCCTAGCTACTTTTATATCTATGCAGTTCAAACCTGCACTTTTATCAATGCAGTTTAAAAAATCGCATGCAATTTTATGACAATTTGTAGACCATTTACATCTGTACAACTTTAATAAATCGCATGGCTTGAACATCAGAGATTTTTATTTTTTGACAACAATAGTTGCTTTGGGTTGGTAGCAAACATAACCTCCATGCTTTGCTATTAAATTATTGATTACGCTTTTCTTCCACACACAGTTTTTAAATCACAGCAAACAATAACAAATAACGAAATGCGGAATAGGTTATGTTTCGCGTCTATACACAGTGGTGTCACAAAATTTTTGTTTTAGACAAGAATTTTATAGATTGTTGCTATAACCGCACGCACTTACATATTTAGAACTGATCGAACTATTCGAACTGATCCTAATTCCATGTAACTTGGTAATTTTAAAATGTTTCATAGAGTAAAACAAAAAATCATATTGTATCTACTTCACGAATTTAATAGCGCGTTTGAATTGCACAGAATGAAGTACAGGGGGCTTAAGGGGGTTGGAGTTGAAACAACTAAAAAACAAACAACTCGCACGCATGCTTTATATACGGACGCCACGTCCCACAAAGTAGTACGTCACACATGTAAACAAAACCAAGTCCAAACTTACACCTTGCACATAATGCCTATACAACCATTTGAAATATTTGTTGACACTTCCGATTTAACGGACTTGAATTAACGGATGATAGTCGCGGAAGTAGCGGAAGTTAGTCAGTCCGTTAATGGTTTTGAAAGTTAACTTGAAATTTAATTCGTTAACGAAAAATTTAACTTCGTTAATAACGATTAACGGATTAACGCTTTTGTGCCCAGCTTTGGTAACAACAAATTCACCTCTATCACCTACCGAAAGGTCACAACTGTAAATTTTTGCCATTTTGCCAATACTATTGGCCAGTGACTTATTGTTATTTTGTTTTAAGGGTGTGACCATATTTTCCAAAAGACATGAGCAACTGCATTCATTTGATCCATACATCGGTAGGATACACTCGGTAGATGAAGAATTTTATCCTCAATATGGATCAGCTTCCATCAACCTAACATCAATAAGAGAATCTGACGCTGGTTGGTTCGATTGCCAGACATTGTTCCCTAACAGGACACCACAGTTCACTCACAACGGTACATGGTTCTACCTCACTGTCAATGGTAAATAAGTCCTTCATTTATTCTTTATATTACCCAGTCCTTAGATGATGCTTATTTCACAGGAGGAAATCTTCTCAAAGTACCGCCGATCAACCAGACAATCATGGAAGGCACGGAGGTTGAATTTTCCTGCGAGAAAAAGGATATGGAGACGAGGATAACTTGGTATAAAGACGGCGTTCCGTTAAAGGAGCTTCCGGATGTACTGCAGAGATCCTGGATTTCGGAATACGGTTCATTGACGATCCGTCCAACAACCATGGGTGACTTTGGGGAATACGAATGTGAAGCAACCAATTTCATGGGAGAGATACAATCAGCTAAGGCATTTCTAAATGTACAATGTGAGTCAAACAGTTTAATTATCACTAGTCAACAGCCAAAATGTACATTGGATGCGGCTATTTTTTTCTTATATACTTAGGTCCGCCAAACTCAAAAATCGCATGAAAAACTTTTTGAATGGATACTTCTTCGAATTATGAATTTTTTCTTTGTTTTTGTTTTTTTTCGGAGGTAGTTTCGTTATTTGGTGCATATCTCATGTTAGGAACGTCCAATGAGGTCACTCGGCACATCAAATTAAAGCTAATCGTATCACCAACAAATGTTATAGTTTTTCAATCGCTTCAGTAGTTTCAACGCAATGGGCCACAACATGAAAAAAATGTGGCCAAAATTAAAATCGAACATTTACTCTAAATATGGTCAGTTTCTTATTTTTGACATAGAGTGTACACTTTTGCGAAGACAACAATGAATTTACGATAAAAATCTATCAAAAAATGCTGAAGTTATGAGCAATTATGATTGATAGGTACCAAACTACCAAAAATCAACTTTTTCTCTATTTATCAGTTTGATTAATTACGTTTATTTTTATTGTATGTTTGCAATATATAATTACATTAGAAGTGATTCTGGCTCCTGCTTCGCCTTCTGTTCTTGTCGGTATCTGTTTCTCTTATGAGGAACCAGATATAATCCCCCATCATTCTTTCGTTCCAAAATCCTTGGTAGCGCCTCTCAATGGTCTTCATCTCCCGGTGGAACCTCCCACCATGCTCGTCACTAACGTCTCCAAGATTCTCAGGAAAAAAATTCAGGTGCGAATGTATATGAAATGAATATTCAGAGACATGTTGACGCCTGTTGGAAAAATAAAGAAAATTAAAAGCATATATCAGAAAATGAATAGAATAACAGTGTTCTATATCTATCTTTGCATATTTCTGGAGAAAATCCTCAACAATTGTCTGGAAGTTCGGGCTTTTGTCGTTTCCAAGGAAATCAGAAACAATTAGCTTAAAAGAATTCCAGGCTGCTGCCTCATCCGATGACAACTATCTTTGAATTTTGTCGTCTTTCATTAGCTTCCTTATTTGTGGACCGTCAAAAACCCCTTCCTTGATTTTCGCAAAACAAAGAGTTTTAAATAAGGTTCTCAAATAAGCAAACGCTTCGCCTTCCTTATTCAATGCTCTCACGAATTTTTTGAAGAGTCCAAGTTTAATAAGTAGTGGTGGAAGAATGATGTTTTCTTTTTTGATGAGTGGGACATATTTAATATTGTATTTCGCCCACTGCAGGCTTTTTTCTTTCCGGCCATTGTTTTCGCTTATAATGATGTTCTCGAGCACGGCTGTCCCAGAGGCATAGGAAACAGCAATATTTTGTGTAGCCACCTTGCATTCCACATAACATGCCCACCACTTTCAAATCGGCACAAACTTTCCAGTCGTGTTCTTCATACTTGATAAATTTCAACAATTTAACCTTAGTCTCGCATGATTCTTTAGTGTTGAGTGCATGTGCAATGGTAATCGATGGTTTCTCGTTTCCGTTATGCAAAATCACTGCTTTCAAACTTTCTTTACTACCGTCAATAAATAGTCGCCACTCGTTTGCATTGTAAGGCTGTCCAAGCTCCTCGAACAAACTAGGAATGTCCTTGCAAAAGCATATGTTATCTTCTGTCGTACATGGCGTAAGGCTTGTCGCGGTCTCTGTAGTAAGTTGTATTAACATTCGGAGCCAAAAAGTTGTATTGCTTCATCGGAGATGCATGTAATTCTGCTTTATCTTTTGAAAGATCCAATTCTCTCACCCAATCATTCAATTCAGCCTGACTTAGGAGACAGTGCCCTTCACTCCCAGCGAAATCGCTTTCATTTGATTCCTCCATATCTTCTGATGAATCGGAACTTGTCTTCGGAGTAGATGTATCCGGACACTTGGGAATGGGAAGTGTATCCGAATGCGAAGTTGGTAAGGTGACCGATTGTACATTTGCGTAAATCCATCGCATACTTTTTCCAATGCCAGTCTGTTTGCTTAAACAAAAATAGCAGTCGGTCGCATGACAAAATGGTTTCCTCCAAATCATAGGTACACCGAATTTCATGTACCGCCTAATATGTAAAATATAAGCCGTTAAATATTTATATTAAATCATCACCAAATACACACCCTGTCAAGCCAGAAGCCCATCCACTAAGATTTATATGACAAGTATGGCAGAGAATACTAGGTGTCCAAGGTTCGTGAAGATTTTCAACTGCTATTCCAAAGTATTGGAGATAATTCTCTTGTAGCGAATGTGTAAATTTCCGTTGACTTTTCTTGATGGCATGATCACCACACACATAACAGAAATCATCTGGGTGTTCTTGCACTCAAAGGCTCGTTGTCTTTTACTCATTTTATAAATATCAGGTGTTGGCATTGGAACTTGGAAATAAAACGTAACACTCGTCTATTTGGTTTACTTGTTGTAACGTTTCGACGGCAACTGTAGAAATTACAGTTCTGGTCGGTTGTTAAATTACTCTTCCTTTGTTACAATGAAATGGTTCTATATATATTACAATTTAATGTTAATATAAATGGGTCAATATTTGATATAGTTTGCAAGGACACCATTTGTAGTAAAAGACATTACACTAATCACGTACATAAACAAACAATAACAATTTGTAGTAAGCACTTAAACAATAATTCATGGTTGTTTACAAACATATCGTATTACAATATACATGAAATGCTAAGTCAATAATGTGTATCTATATGAGCAGAATGATTTATGAATAATGGAGATGAAAGTATATGGATTTCACTACACAGGTGATGTTAAACAATTTACACAACTGTTGGTAGTTTGGTACCCATCAATCATAATTGATCATAACTTTGTCATTTTTCCATACATTTTCATCGTGAATACGTTGTTCTCTTTATAAAACTGCAAACTCTACATAAAAATAAGAAACTTAACATATTTTCACGATTTCTACATTTCCCCGGCGATTAAGTAACTTCGATTTTCATTTGCGCCAAAAATTTTCCAAAATATCGTCCGTTGCTCTGAAACTACTGAAGCGATTGGAAAACAGTATTAACAACTTTTATTGGTGATTCAATTGGCTTTAATTTTATGTGCCGAGCGACCAGATTGGATGTACCGAACTCGAGATATGCTCCAATTAGTCAAACTACCACCAAAAAAATATATTTTTTTTCAAAAATCATATCTCCAAAACGTATCCATTCAAATTTTTTTTAATGCGATTTTTGACTTTAGCGTACCAAGGTATATAAGAAAAAAATAGTGGCACCTACTGTACATTTTTCTTTTTTTAATTTTGTTGACTAGTGTATGACTGTTTCTTCTATACAGGATCTCAACAGTGCGATCTCGGAAGATTGTGCCGCTGTTAATGAAGATTTTTTAAAACTGATTTCACTCATCTATACATAACGCCGAGGCGCACATTTTAAAAATATTAGCGTGTATACACGGTGGTCCATAAGGTAGTACCAACCCAAACTTATGTTTTTTTAAATGGAACAACCTATATTTCGGCACAATTTTCAATTCCTCTCAAAATTTTACTACAATGAAAAATAACATTACCTACCCTAACTTTATACTTTTTGATTTATTGGCATTTTTATGAAAAAACAACAGTCTAAGAAAAATTGCATATCTCAATACCGGTTTTTAATTTTATTGCGCACACTTAGATTATGATAAAGTAAGATGCGTTCTATTAGCGTGATTACCTACCATATCCAAATTGTGTACAGGGTGGTCATAATCTGCAACAAAATATTGCAAACAGTTTTTCCTAAGAAAGTTAATTTTTTTAAATGGAACGCCATGTATCTAATTATTTTTTTTGAATTCTACGCATCGTTCTGCACAAAAAGTCCTAGCACACACCAGTGCTAAAATAAACAATTGCATCTTCTTCATAAAAAAATCGATGTTTCTATCAATTAGAACTTCTACACCGACATTAACCATTAAACCAGTTAAGTATTTACCTACATTACTGTTTTCTCGTATGATTTCATCTTTCTGTTTAATAAATCAAAACATTTGACCACATCTGCAATTTAATATTATAATTTGAAATAAAATTTTACTTATACCCTGTAGGCTATGAAAAACTGTGCTAAACAAGTTATTATGGTATCTGTCAGTGGTGGTGATCTTGTTAGGTTAGATTTTTGGAAATATAGCGAACTTTTCTCAGGAGGAAGTAATTGACAAGGTGTGGGTTCTTGGCGAATGCAACAAAAATGCGTACTGCACAAAAAAGTAGTAGCACACACTAGTGCTAAAATAAACCGTCGCAGAAATAAATTCTCTTCTTCGTAAAAATTTACATAAAATTACTGTTATTAATTTCTATTTCTTGCAAAACAAAAGTATTAATCTTTAGGGAAAATTAAATGTACAGTGCTTGATAATGAGTTTCGTTATGAATTGCTTTTATTTTAAGATAAGAAAAACAACACCTGCTCTTTAACAACAACTTTATATCAACTTTATACCTTAATAACTTGTTTAGCACAGTTTTTCATAGCCTACGCAAAATTTTATTTCAATTTATAATATTAAATTACAGATATGGTCAAATGTTTTAATTTATTAAAAAAAAGATGAAATCATGCGAGAAACCAGTAATGTAGGTAAATACTTGACTGGTTTAATGGTTAATGTCGGTGTAGAAGCTCTAATTGATAGAAAAATCGATTTTTTTATGAAGAAAATTAGTTATCTCTGCAATTGTTTATTTTAGCACTGGTGTGTGCTAGTACTTTTTTGTGCAGAACGATGCGTAGAATTCAAAAAAATAATTAGATACATGGTGTTCCATTTAAAAAAATTAACTTTCTTAGGAAAAACTGTTTGCTATATTTTGTTGCAGATTATGACCACCCTGTACACAATTTGGATATGATAGGTAATCACGCTAATAGAACGCGTCTTACTTAATCATAATCTAAGCGTGCGCAATAAAATTAGAAACCGGTATTGAGATATGCAATTTTTCTTAGACTGTTGTTTTTTCATAAAAATGCCAATAAATCAAAAAGTATAAAGTTTAGGGTAGGTAATGTTATTTTTCATTTTAGTAAAATTTTGCGAGGAATTCAAAATTGTGCCGAAATATAGGTTGTTCCATTTAAAAAGCATAAGTTTGGGTTGGTACTGCCTTATGGAACACCCTGTATACACGCTAATAATTTTAAAATGTGCGCCTCGGCGTTCTGTATAGATGAGTGAAATCAGTTTTAAAATATCTTCATTAACAGAGGCACAATCTTCCGAGATCGCACTGTTGAGACACCCTGTATATGAAGTACAAAACCTTTGAATACATAGTTTCTAATATACTGATATCCGCTTTTGGTTACAGACAAAGCCAAAGTGATATACGCCCCTAGACAAATCCACTTACCGTATGGGCGATCTGCCCTTTTGGACTGCCACTTTAGAGCCAATCCTCCCCTAACGAACTTACGTTGGGAAAAGGATGGCTTCCTCTTCGACCCATACAACGTCCAAGGAGTTTTCTACCGAAGAAATGGTAGTTTGTATTTTAGCCGCGTCGATGAATCACACAGTGGTTACTATACCTGCACGCCATTTAACGAACTAGGGACAGAAGGTCCTTCTCCTAGCATCCACGTTACCGTCCAACGACCGCCAGTATTTATAGTAACACCACACAGTCGATATAATAGAAAATTGGGCGAGAGCATTGAAATTCCTTGCGATGCTAGAATTGGCGAGGAAAATCACAAAGCCATTATTGTTTGGTATAAGGTAATTAATTGATATCAGTACGTTTCATAAAGAATACATGTAGAAACCGTGTAGAAGCTTGAAGCTATAACTACATATACAGTGTGTACAGGAAAGTCCGCATCATATGGAAAATTTCGTTATTATCTATTTCTCAGAAAATGTTGTTCTTTATAAAAGTTGGCGGCTTGTATGAAACCAAAACGGCAACAGTCAAATATGTAAATTTTGCTGCCATATACCGAGCGATTTAGAATATATAAATGTATGATAAGAGTAAAGTACCTTTATATTCATCATTATCGATAAACTTTATTTGGAAATGCTGTTTAGAATATAAATTATATTCAAATATGAAGTCACAGCCGCCTATCTAGAAATTTTTCCTTTTTTGGTATTTTTTAAATGTTTACATTTTTGACAAATATTAATCAATGCCAATAATCCTAAAAGCTCCATTTTTCATTTTTCAATCCATTTTTATTTAAAACTAGCGGAAAATTGCACATTTTCTTGATGCGAAGTTGATATTTCAGCCCCTGAATAATAATAGATCATACAATACCTAATGCAGGAGCGTGACTTACCTTTAATTCAATTAATATTAATGATTTTGATATGTTTATAATAGTAGTTATCCATCTACAGCAAGCGATTATCTCGACGTTAGTGATATTTTAAATGAAAGACACCCGGACAACCAAATTGCACATTCAACAATTTCTAGGATAATCAAAAAATTCAAGTAGACTGAGTCTCTTGAAAATCTCTTTAAGAAAAATCAGAAAAAATATATTTCCTAAAATAAGGAAGCAAGTTGACTAATGTTGCAAGCGCTAATCGAGCACAGAACGACTTCGGTTCGACAAATTGCTTCTCACACCCAATACAGTAAATCAACAGCACATAACATACTAAAACTGAACAAATAACTGCACGCCATTTAAGAAACTGGGTACAGAGGGTCCTTCTCCTAGCATCCACGTTACCGTCCAACGACCGTCAGTATTTATAGTAACACCGCACAGTCGCTACAATAGAAAATTGGGCGAGAGCATTGAAATTCCTTGTGATGCTAGAATTGGCGAGGAAAATCACAAAGCCATTATTGTTTGGTATAAGGTAATTAATTGATATCAGTACGTTTCATAAAGAATACATGTAGAAACCCTGTAGAAGCTTGAAGCTATAACTACATATACAGTGTGTCCAGGAAAGTCCGCATCATACGGAAATTCTTTTATTATCCATTTCTCAGAAAATTTTGTTCTTTATAAAAGTTGGCGGCTTGTATGAAACCAAAACTTGTATGAATTTGTGGTAAGAGTAAAGTACCTTTATTTTTATTATTACCGATAAACTTTATTTGGAAATACTGTTTAGAAGTAAGAATTATATTCAAATATAAAGTCACAGCCGCCTATCTAGAAATTTTTCCTTTTTACTTTATCATACGCAGTATGTAAAGCATTGTAATCATGCCAAAAAAATTTTTGAGATTTTAGCGAAAATATGCATTTTTGGGTCCCCTGAACATTTTTGACCAAGGTACAAAAAAATGTCTGTGTGTGTGTGTGTGTGTGTGTGTGTGTGTGTGTGTGTGTGTGTGTGTGTGTGTGTGTGTGTGTGTGTGTGTGTGTGTGTGTGTGTGTGTGTGTGTGTGTGTGTGTGTGTGTGTGTGTGTGTGTGTGTGTGTGTGTGTGTGTGTGTGTGTGTGTGTGAGTGTGTGTGTGTACCCGTTTTTTGTGACGACGATTCCGGAGAAACTACTAAAGGTATCGGGACGAAACTTCATATACATCTACATATTTAGAAGTTTCATAACCAAACTTAGAGCTGAAAAGCTTTCTGTTGAAGAGGGTCCAAAGGAACTAGAGGTTTAGTCCTAGCATTTTTGAAAGATTTTGCAAATAAGCCGCCATTTCTGGAATTTCGTCAAAATAGTTAAGTAATAAATTAAAGATGAGGAAATTCTGAATAATTTATGACTATGACATTTTTTGGTACAATCAATAGTATAGTTGCATGAGCAAATGCTATTTCATTGAAATCGGTCGTACTGCATTTAAACTAGTAGCCACGATATGTCAGAAATTATGATTCTAATGATAGTAGGTAATGTCAGGCTAATGTTTTGACATGATTTTGACAACACCTACTGTCAATATAAGCTGCGTTCGGATATTGTACACCGTCACTTTTTACACCCAATAACACGTGTCATTTGAACGGTGAACCCGGTGTCAACTGTGTACAATATCCGAACGCAGCTTAATCGACATAATATCTGTCTAGTTCTACTAGTTTTACTTTAATGCAGACATAGGCGATCTCGATCAAATAGAATCTCATGCAGCTAAATTATTAATTTTATATATAGTATGATAAAGTCATGTGCCTGGCCACATCAGATTTTTTGTTATTTTTTAAATGTTTACATTTTTGACAAATATTAATCAATGCCAATAATCCTAAAAGGTCCATTTTAATCTATGTTTTAGAAATTTGAATACGTTTTTTACAATTTTTATTATTTTGGTATGATCTAATGTTTATTTAGAACTAGCGCAAAATTACACATTTTCTTGATGCGAAGTTGATATTTCAATATTTCAATGACTTTGGATATGTTTATAATAGTAGTTATCCATCTACAGCAAGCGATAATCTGGATGTTGGTGATATTTTAAATGAAAGACCCGTACAACCAAATTGCCCATTCAACCATTTCTAGGATAATCAGAAAATTCAAGTATACTGGGTCTGCTGAAAATCTCTTTAAGAAAAATCACAAAAGATATATTTCCTAAAATAAGGAAACAAGTTTACCAGTGTTGCAAGCGCTAATCGAACATAGAACGACTTCGACTCGTCAAATTGCTTCTCACATCCAGTGCAGTAAATCAACAGCACATAACATACTAAAACTGAACAAATATCACCTTTAAAAAACATGCGAAAGCACACTAAAGGGAAGACACTATGGCATCAGATGACTTCGCCATCTGGTTTGAGGGGGAAATGGAAGAGGACAGAATTTTTTTGTTTATATTCTATGGACAGACGAGGCAACATTTATGTCAAATGGCAATGTTTCTTCACAAAATAGCTGTTGTTGAATACAAGAAAACCCGAACTTTACGATAGAATGCCGATATCAGTACCATTTTAAGACCAATGTACTGTGCGGTATTTTGAGAAATCAAATATCTGGGCCCTCTTTTTCGTTAAAATTTAAATGTAGAATTTATCTTCAGTTCCT
The DNA here is from genome assembly GCA_963966075.1 of Aphodius sticticus. Lineage (NCBI taxonomy): Eukaryota > Metazoa > Arthropoda > Insecta > Coleoptera > Scarabaeidae > Aphodius > Aphodius sticticus. The sequence continues at coordinate 4,300,227 of OZ014512.1, read as the reverse complement.
GAACAGCGTGTGAACACCTTTTTTTTTAAACACCTAAACTACTATTATAAACATATCTAAAGTCATTAATATTAATTGAATTAAAGGTAAGTGACGCTCCTGTATTATGTATTGTATTATCTATTATTAGCTACAGGGTGAAATATCAACTTCGCATCAAGAAAATGAGTAATTTTGCGATAGTTCTAAATAAACATTAGTTATACCAAAATAATAAAAAATGTATTCAAATTTCTAAAAAATAGATTAAAATGGACCTTTTAGGGTCACTGCCTTTGACTAATATTTGTGATAAAAGTAAAAATTTAGAAAAAACAAAAAAAAAATTCATGATAGGTGACTGTGAGTTCATATTTGAATATAATTTTTACTTCTAAACAACATTTCCAAATAAAGTTGATCGATAATAATGAAAATAAAGGTACTTTACTCTTATCACAAATTCATATACTCTGAATCGCTCGGTATATAGCACCGAAATTTACATATTTCACTATTGCCGTTTTGGTTTCATACAAGCCGCCCACTTTTAGAAACAATAAAAGTTTCTGAGAAATGGATAATAAAAAAAATTTCCATATGAAGCGGACTTTCCTGGACATACTATATAACGAGTCATTTTTTAGAGTACGACAAAACTTGTGAAAGATGTGTTGAACAAAACGGTGGACATTTTGAAAACGTTATAAATTTGTAAATTAAGAATAAGTGAAAATAAGGTTTAATTTTTTATAATGACTGCTTTTAGCAAATAGACAAAACGTTTAATAGCGCTTTTCTTGAAAACGGTGGATTTTATCGCCATAAAATAGGTAAAAGGTGTTTATGTGAAATTAACGTCCGTATCATAATTTTTAGTCATACCGTCCAAAGTCATAATAATAATAAAAATATCATAATAATACTAGCCCTGAAAAGCTGCCGACAGCTCCCTCTACAATATGCAAATGTCCTAATACTCTTATCATGTTTGGCGTCGCCAAAAGCCTACGGGTACCACTTTTCAGCTTGATCGGCCGTTTCTTTTCTGAAATATACGCAAAACAAGAAGTATATTTTCTATCTTTAACACCTTATAACTTCTTAAGGAAGCACTTTTTACTATGGGATTTTTGGTTTAATTGGTCCCATTTGACATCAAGAATATACGGTTAAGCTGGGTCCCATTACTTTCCGGACATCCTGTATAAACACTGAATTAACTCACATTTTCCTTCAAAATTTAGAAAGACGGAGCATCTCTACCAGTGGGTCGATACTCAATACGAGATGGTAACTTAACAATAACAAATATCCAAGAAGAAGATCGTGGCATGTATCAGTGCTCGGCAACAAATGAAGCAGCTACGATAACAGCAGAGACGGAATTGGTAGTCGAAGATGTTCCGCCCAGGGCTCCATATAACCTTACTGCATTCGCCTACGCTAATTCTGTCCATCTTGCTTGGATGGCTCATATCAATCGACCGTCCGTGGAATACAGTGTCTGGTATAAACCGGTGGACACAGTGGACTGGAAAACCATGAAGATATCTTCGAAGAATGCCTTGGAAGCGACTATCTCCAACTTACATCCAGGTTAGACACTGAAATGATTATAGTGTAGGGTAGAGCCAATAGGGTGATGTTGGAAGATCTCGGGCGTCCCTCGGTAAATAAAGATATTTGGAAATGATAATGTCTCATTCAAAGTAGGTACTCCATTCTCGCTATCTCAGCTGTGTCATTCTCTCAGCTACCTCTAAACAGTTTTCTTTAAAAAAATATATACTTAAAAATTATGATGAAGATTCCGATATACACAGAGAAATGGTGGTGTAGTGTAATGTTAAGAAAATGACATTCTTTGTTTGTTTTAAAACAACACATGTGGTAAGAGTATTTCTTTAATATAAAACAACCTAAATATTTGCTGTAAGAAAGCGATTGTTTTGATTTAAGAAAGTCAGTGCCTTAAAAATAATATGAAGGATGCAGATGGATGCAGCATTATTGGTCTCCTCGTAGAACGGATCTCCTAGAGGGTATATAACCGCATACATGTCTACGCAGCTATAACAATGGCCAACAAAAGAAATCTGCCGGACAAATGACAACCGATGCAGATAGGATTTTTTCCCAGGAACACGAATGTGAACACAGAAATGGTGAACTGGCTCTAGTTTTTTCAAAAAACAGTGTTAAAGGTACATAAAAGCGCGTATTTGGCTACTTTTGAACACATGCAAAACTATAACATTATTTAGTAGATGTTTTTATATAGGATCAAATAAAATTTTGAAACTTCTTATTTAAGACCATATAGCGAGAAATTTGATGGCATATACTTTGAACATTTTACACCACTTTTTTATAGGAGCGCGTGCACATCGCAGACGCGGTCGGAGCGTCCTGCTTCTTCCTTTATTTATACATTGTACAGGCTGAACAAACTGTTGACAACCGATTTCAATAGGACTTTTTTCACTGAAATCTGAATCTGAACACAGAAATAGGGATTTGGCTCTTGTTTTCGCGAAAAACAGGGTTTAAGGTAAAAAAAACCTATTATTTATAAATTGCATTGACCGAATAAAAAGTAGTTGGAAAATTACGACTGATTTCAGTAGGATTCTTCCGATGGAGTCCGCATTTGAAAACAGAAATGATGAACTTTTTTTCTACTAACTACCTGAACACCTGCAAAACAATAACTCGATGTTATAGAAGTTTCTATTTTCGATCAAATAAAAGTATGAACCTTCTTACATACTGCTTTTTGTTAATATAATGACATATCACGTAGCGTAAACATTAAATTTTTGTCACCACTTTTTAATAAGAGCGTGTGTCAATTTAAGCGCTAATATGTACCTACACTTCTTCGTTTCGTATTTGATTAAATGTAGAGTGATTTTGTGTTGTTGATTTCCAATTTGATATCAATTTTATAACATTTGTTTTAATTTTTAAGATAACACACAAAGCGCTTGAAGGAAGGAAAGATACTTTTCACAAATTTATTAGAGTTTACAAAGTCTCATCTTCGCTTTCACTGCCAGAATAAACCATGCTCTGTGCTTAGGGAGTACTTTGTCATTTGACCATGGATACTCATGTTGTGAGATGACAGTTGGTGCTTGTGGTTTTGGCATGTCTTCTAGAAAAAAGATTTACACCGACCCAATAATATATTATATTAATTAATTTACCTAAACAAAAACCTATAAAAATAGTTTTGCATTTTTTTCACTGCCTTTCTAAAAAAAACTATAGCGGAAAACTATTTCTGTTTCGCCAATGCAATTTATAAATAAAGGAAAAAACAGCGCTCCGTCCGGTGCCGGCGCTACAATGGGCGCCCGCTCTTATAAAAAAATCTGATGTGGCCAGGCACATGACTTTATCATACTATATATAAAATTAATAGTTTAGCTGCATGAGATATTATTTGATCGAGATCGGCTGTCTGCATTAAAATAAAACTTGTAGAACTAGACAGATATGTCGATTAAAGCTGCGTTCGGATATTCTACTCCGTTGATACCGGGTACACCGTCCAAATGACACGTGTTATTGGGTGTAGAAAGTGTGAAGGTGCGTTCCGATTGGTGGCAATGGTTGGTAATGGCTGTAGTAGCAGACGAAATTATAGTGATGGTGACACATAGTAGTTTGCATGTACATAAACTTGAGTCACTAGCAAATTCTATTAGAAATACTATAATTGCGTCTACTACCACTGCCATTAGCACAAATGAAAACGCACCTTAACGGTGTACGATATCCGAACGCAGCTTGTACTGACAGTAGTATTGTCAAAGCATTAGCGTTTGACACAATCTACACCGTCATTAAAATCACATCTGACATTTAATCTGACATATCCTGGCTACTAGTTTTAATGCAGTACGACCGATCTCGATGAAATAGAATTTGCTCATGCAGCTAAACTATTGATTGTACCAAAAAAAGTCATAGTCATAAATTATTCAGAATTTCCACTAGTTTAATTTATTATTTAACTATTTCGACGAAATTCCAGAAATGCCGGCTTATTTACAAAATCTTTCAAAAATGCAAAGACTAAACTTCCAGTTCCTTTGGACCCTTTTTAACAGAAAGCTTTTCAACTCTAAGTTTGCCCATGAAACTTCTGAATATGAAGTTTCGTCCAGATACCTTTAGTAGTTTCTCCGGAATCGTCGCCACAAAAAACGGGTACACACACACACACACATACACACACACACACCCACATCCACACACACACACACACAGACATTCTTTTGTACTTTGGTCAAAAATGTTCAGGGGACCCAAAAAGACATATTTACGCTAAAATCTAAAAAAATTTTTTTGGCACGATTACAATACTTTACATGCTGCGTATGATTAAAGTAAAAAAAGTGGTGTAAAATGTTTGACGTTTATGCCATCTGATTTTGTAGTTATATGGGCTTAATGCAGAAGGTTCAAAGTTTAATTTTTTTCTACATATCGTACATCTATAACTACATCTACATCATAACGTTATTGTTTTGCATGTGTCAAAAGGTAGCAAAAAATACGTTTTTTCCACCTTTAACACTGTTTTTCGTGAATACAAGAGCCAAATCGCTATTTCTGTGTCCAGATTCGAATTTCTGGGCAAAAATCCTATCGAAATCAGTTGTTATTTTTCCGACAGTGCAATGTATAATTAAAGGAAGAAGCTGTGCGCTCCGCCCGGTGCTGCGATGGGCACGCGCTCCTACAAAAAAAGAGACGCATTTCTTTGCACATTTAAGACTGTTCATCGAGAAAACTAGAGCCAATTCACCATTTCTGTGTTCAGATTCAGATTCCTGGGAGAAAGTCCTATCCGAATCAGCTGTCAAGTGTCAGGCAATTTGAAATCGATCTAATTCTGTTGGCCAGTGATAATCAGTGATTGTGCTATTATACGGTCAATGTGTCTGACGTAGAAATTTCCAATAGCTCTAGTATTGGTAGAAAGAGACTAGAAAGGACCGCGATGTTCCTACTCTAGTCGGAAAATAACAGTAGGTTCTTCTATGGATGTGCGTTAATTGCATTCCTTGTAAAATATTATTACATTCATAATAAAATGTTCATATTTAAAAGAAGAAGGTGAATGCTTAATCCAAGAATGTGAGCTGATTAATCAAACTATCGAACCTTTTGATTCAAAAGGTCAAATCCTTAAGTCAAAGTAGTATTGTATCCATTTAAAATTGTGCAATCTTAAAATTAGACAACCGGTCAAAACAACGGTTGTCTTTAATGAACGATATATATATTCTTGCGTATATATAAAACCGTTGTTTTGTATTAACAAAGGTTGCTTTGGATTAAGACAGCGTTTCGTTGTGTGTAATCTAACAATAATAATTTTTGCAAAAAAAACATACGTGAGATTGTATACTTTCGTTTAAACAAATGGCATTTCTTTAAACAATTGCAAATTGTTAATAAATGGCAAAAAAGATGACAATAAACCAATAATAATAATTTAAGAGTACTGGGAGAAGGTGAGGGTAGTGAAACAAAAAGTACTGGTTGTGGATTTGTTTCTTGGGGAGGTCTGACCAATTTGTGATAATCTCCCGCAACTTTTCTTATAAATCCGAGATGTGACAAAATAGGAAAAAAATAGTGCATTTTTCAAAATATTTTAAATGGGAAATATGAGGTGCACACTGCATAGTGGTACGTGCAAAATTCAACTTACCGAAAAGTTGAAACAAATAGCTCAAAGTGACCTCCAAACAAGTTTGTAACATATAATCAAATGCAAAAAAAAACAGGTAGCAAAATGTAAAGTAGAACCAAGGTCATTCACTGTTCAGAAATAACATTTTATTTTAGTAGACGACTAGTTTCGTCCTAACGGACATTTTAAAGTCTACGCTAAAAACAGTAAAATATAAAATCAAACCACAAACTCACCACAAACTATACTAGACTTACTGTCAAAAACCTTAAAAAATGTACACGATGATGTACATGATGTTGTTTTGGTGAATTGTACTTTAGTGAGTTTGTTGCTCCTTGATAATTTTGTGTTTCTGTACTGACTAAATTTAATCTTTTAGGTTAATTTTTAATCTCTGCTGGCAGCCGTGTTGTTGAATGACCTTGGTTCTACTTTACAAAGTTTGTAACAATTTGCACTTAAACGGGTTCAAATGTCCCTTATAGTCTTTGAACAACGGTAGCAGTGAAATTATCCATCTTGATCACCCAAAATAACAAAACCTCGCAAACCTCGCAAACACGGTACTTCACAATCAGCTGATCGCGGAATAGGTCAAGGTACTACTAGTCTTCCTAGGAACGTGAGGTTTCTAATTCTGCATTTTCAATAATTAATTACTCAAAACTGGGGCGAATATTGTACTATATTGTATTATTACTAAAATAACTCTAGAAATTATTGCACTAATTTAACATACATGGATTCATCATGACGAAAAATTTTGTTGGAAATATCTTTATTGACAGAGGCGCATTTTTCTGAGATTGCTTTACAAGCCCGCTTGTAGAATAAGATTATTTTTATTGTTTGTTCTAGGAAAAGAATACGAATTTATGGTCCTTAGCAAGGACGATGACGGTGAAGGATTGTTCAGTAAAACTTTGAGGGTTTGGACAAAGGGTTTGCATCCTGATGCCAACAGAATTGCCCCGTTTGGACAAGAGCTAGGTCCACCTAGAGACCTCAAGGTGCATGCTACCGAAGATGGCTATCTAATAACTTGGGATCCCCCGACAGAAGGAATAGAAGGTTTAAGATTGTATATCGTCAGATGGTTACAAGGGCCTAGGGAGCATCTAATTGGAACAGTGGAAACTAAAAACACCTCCTTCTTAGGTTTAATTTTATTTTGTCTTATAAGACAGTGTCATTTTCAATGTATCGGTTGCAAAAGTGTAGATCCCTGTCGGCTGAACAAAAAGAAATGAAATAAAGTGCGTTATACTCCTGAATCATTTCTACATAACATTATTGACTATCAAAATTTTCTGCCCCTAGGTTTGGATAGAAGCGCGAAAGAAGTCTAAAAATGTACCCGATTTTAGCACTTTTTAATAAACGCTCGTCTTTCCAATTTTTTTTCTGGTAAACCGCTTGCCCAAAAAAATTCAAATTTACACAGAGTATAACTCAAGTTCTTGTCTACAGATTGGCTTTTATATTTTACTAATTTTCTTTGCAATAAATGCTATAACCAAGATTTTCATGAAAGCGGATATCTCGGCAACGAGTATTAGCACAATAACGAGACAGGTACGAAAACAATCGCAAAATTTTGTTTAATGAGATTGATGAAATAAAGACACATTTTAGATGTTCATTAACTTTATAAAGCGACATAAATATTCGATATAATTTTGGAACAGCGCGCAAGTACGTCACGTCGTTCAACGCAGTCGTCAGCGGCTCGGGATTTGAGGTCGACTACAGAATGTATCACAGGTCCGTACTTAGAATTAAAACAAACATCGTACATATTTATTGATTTAACCAGCATTGAAGTTGAAGGTTAGAAATGGTGGACTCTTTGTTTAATGAAAGAATAGGTTGCAAGTGTACAACGAAGAGCTCTAAGCATATTTTTTTAACGCCTTTTGCATCAACAGCAGCAATCAAATATTACCAGGGAGCATAAATAAATAAAATAACAAAACCAAATTTTTTTTTTCAGGCCCCAATAATATGATTTTAAAATCAAGATAACATAAAATCGTAAATATTCATTGAATAAAGTTTCTTGAGTAACTTCGTTGCGTGCGTACCTGTTTTGCAAGTATTGAGCAAGAATTTTGAAGTATTATTCCAAGAAAGTAAAACAATTAATTCTCAATGTCAGAAATTCCTCTCTCAAATAACTAAAGCACAGCTGCTATATCTGTCAAAAAATCACCATCAAGAGATGGTACTTACTTCTATTAGATTTTATCGGAATTATATAAATCGGAAGCAATGAATTAAAGTTATTGTGGTTACCACAATAACAATTGAATTAATCTGGGCATATGTACAAAATAAAGTTGCAAAAAGCTACAATACATTCGAAATTAAAGTAATGTTAAATATATGTAACAAAGCACTGTCTCAAAAGAGATATGACAAAATTGAGATATGGCAATTTTGCAACACAATTTTTGGTTTTCAAAACCAATACATTGATATTGATCATATTTTTTAATCAATTGTAGAAACAATAAATTATAATCAACTTGCATGAAGATGATGATTGCTGATGATGATGATGATGATGACGACTTATTAGATTACAACGACAACAGTACAGATAATGATAAAGAAGCTGCCGCAATATTGTTCCAATGTTGGTGGTTCTTCTGAAACTGCACGATTCGTTCAAAGTTTAGGACAAATACTTGTCGCAATTGAAACATCAACTGATTTTTGGCAGAAAGAATGTTGTGAAATAATACTAAATCACAAAACAGAATATGTATACAATTCCAGAAATAAAAAAAAATACTAACATGCTATTTTCAAAAATAAAACGGAACGAGAAAATGACAAAAATATTGAATACGGTCCTGATAGTTTATCGTTCGAAATCATCGCGCGAAGCGTCGCATCGTTTCGCGCGATTTATCCCCTTTCCCCGAGGGGAACCATCCTGCGCACCGGATCGATCACATTATTTTCCCTATTTAAAATTCCCAAATAACTTTTAAGTGATTATACATCAATGGATGACTATCACAATAAATAAGGATTGTTTACGTGCTAACGGCGTTGTCCTGCTATCGTTCGTTTCTGAGATATCCGCGTCCATAAAAAGGTCGCTTACAGACTTTATTACATAAGAAATCAAGAAAATAAAAACACCAATCTATAGAAGAGATCCTAACAGTAACTTGAACAAAAATTTAAATTTTTTTGGTAAGTGGTTTAGGAGAAAAAAAATCGGAAAGACGAGAATTATTTTGAAACCGCAAAAATCGGGTACCTCTTTTTACTTCTCTCGCGCTCGTGCCTAAACCGACGGGCAGAAAATTTCGATAGTCACTCGTGTTATGTAGAAATTATTCAGGAGTATGACGCACTTTATTTCATTTCTTTTTGTTCAGCCGCTTCGGAGTTACTAGTCTTCAAACACAGGGATCTATACTTTGGCAACCGATATATGCTTGGTGAGCCATTGAAAATGCCAATGTATAAACTGAAAAATAATATAATTCCCCTAATAACAATAATATTAATAATTTAATTCTTGATTTCAGTGAGTGATCTTGAAGAAGGATATGAATACCACTTCCAAGTTATAGCAATGTCGTATAACGATTTTCAAGTGTCCAGTGAGAAGGCTACGTACATGGTTCCTGCTTATAAAAGGATTAGATCTTTGGCGATTGGTTTGATAACAGGGGTGGCCTTTATAGCTATCATTATTCTTGCCATTTACTTTGGAAGGAGACGATGGTGCAATCCGTATGGCGCTAATCCTGGTAAACCAAATTGAACATGTTGCGTATAATACGTATGCTATTAATATGTAAATTATGTAAATTAGGCCGAATAAGTTATATGTAATAATATGAAATGTAAATTATTTTTTATTAAAACAATAATATATCGCCGAGATTTAATTTCGAAAACTGCCCATTTTAATGTTTTCCCACAATTCCCATTATCAAATCAGTATCATTAGTATCATTAGTAGAGCGCGGCAGAGATATTAAGATATCGAGAAAACCTGCCCCACCATCGACCCAGTACCTACCGAATCCGTACGTAGCAACGGGAGGTAGTCTCGCGTCGCGGCTTCACCGCGTTCCCAATTGTTAGGTACCCGATTCATGTAATTGTAAAAAATTATTCGCAAAAATCACCATTAGTTTTTCGATATTATCGGCAGTGAAAGACAATCTTTTTGAAGTCAGGAAGTCCTTAAATAACGAAAACGTTCTCTCCACGTCTACACTACTTAAAGGATGATGGTTTAAATATTGCCTAAATTCATTTTCAGGATTTCTTGTACAAAATTCTTCCAATTTGTGGAAATCGGGATTTTTGTGAAATATTGCTTGTATTTTTCCTTGAAGTTGAACGCCGAACTCATCTGGGATATTTTGAAGAGATTGAAGATACGATTTGAGTTTTGTTATTCATTCCGTTAAACACAAATTCTGATTTTCAAAATATTTGATAGCTAATGGTAATTCATGGAAATGATTTTCAATATACTGTAACTCATTTAACAAATTTGGTTTGTTTAATAGTTTCTTGCACTCGACGACGCTCCGAGCGTCGTCTTTTAATTGCACAACAACGTTCTTCACGTCTTCAAAATGTTTTATGTAAAATGAAGCGGCTTCTAGCCAGGTACCCCAACGAGTAATGATAGGTGCCGGAGGCTTACAAATATCTGGACATAATTTTCGATATATGGATAATCTCTGCGGCGATTTTAAAAATATCTTTTTTACAGTACTGATTTAATGTATCTGGAAAATTATCTCTAATAAATTGACAAATGCGATGCAATGCATGAGCTATACAGGTAAGGTGCAACATATTAGTATATTTTTCTTTTAATAATTTGCCTGCTTTTACTATATAAGGGGCTGCATCGCTCACAAACAAAAGTACCATGTGATATTTTTCCTGGACATTATTAAAATATTGCATCTAAACTTTCATCAACTGTTGAAAAAATGATGTTAGCATTAACTTTGTCTGTTACTAGACATTTGATTAAATATGGTTGATACGGAATTGTTGGGTGTAAAATTCCTAGGACAACATTTACGACACAACTAAAATATACTCCAGGCACTTATAAATAGGTAAAACTAAAAAAACACCTCAAAAATAACGCCAGGAACCTAAACATTGAAACAACTAAAATCGAATAACTACGAATGCAAAGATAACAATGGAAACTTAAAGTACATCAGCTAGTATACAACTGTGAAGCGAAAATGCGACGTTTGGTGCAAATATGCGATACCACCTGATACTAGACTGAGCGACAAACTGGGGACCACTGATACGACTATTTCTGCCGCGCTCATTAGTAATCACTAATCAAGTACCATTTATAGAAAAATCTCATAGAATAAGAAGATATAATTAAATATCATGTAGATACATATATCTTTCATGAAACAGGTTGTTAATTTCAAGACTTTCTACCACAAATACCTTTTGTGGCCCTGACAGCAATACATTTCTTAGGTAATTGTTAAAGAAGCATCCCCTGAGATCATATCATAGTGCCATCTTTGGGTTCAGATTTGCTTTCATTTAATTGGCGATTTCCCTTGGAGTAAATATCTGGATGATTTCTTCTTCATGGGTTATAAATGGTTATAGCTTCATCCGTCAATGGCTCATTCGATGTTGTGGGGCTAGAAGATTTCTGTTAGATATTCTACCGAAGTTTCAACCTTCTTCAAAGACATGGGTCACCGGTCTCTTGTACTATCGTGGCCATATATTATGTCCCCTCTGTTGACGTCGATTTTCTCGCCAAATCGAGGGGTAAAAAAATTTGAAAAAATTCTGATGGTGTCCTTGATTAATATGCTACAATTAATAAAAATTAGAAAGCTGTATATTCTGGCGTTTAACCGATTTTTCCAAATTAAGAAGAATTGGCGCTGTTTTTGCCCCGTAAATTTCATTCGTTTAACTTTAGCAATTAATTACTCCGGAAATAATCCATAGATTTCAACGAATTAAAAAGTAAAATCACCTGCGGAATGGTAGCTTTTAATGAGCATTTTTGTAAAATGATCGGATTAGTGGTTGACCCACAAAAGGCTATATTATGCAATCCCAGCAATTCCGTTATTAGAAGAGCTAGGATGATGAAGTATCGATCATAGGCTACCTAATAAATCATATGTTTAAAGTTTATTACAGAATCATTGTTTATCTTGCATTTTCCCTAGAAAAGATCGTGTTGAAGCATCTCATTATCGCCGCAATTGACGCGGCGCTCTTCGGTCGTTGGGGTGGTGCGGGGGAAGTGATCAACAGCGACGCTGCCGGTAGTGGGTGATCGCACGGCGCATTAGTTACTAGGAGAACACATGGGTATACTAGCGGTGCAAAAGTATTGAGCCCTGTGTTTGGGTGCTCGTAACTCTGCAATGACTGAACAAAAAATCTGATGTGGCCAGGCACATGACGTTATCATACTATATATAAAATTAAAAGTTAGGTGCATGAGATTCTATTTGATGGGGCTATGTCTGCATTAAAATAAAACTAGACAGATATGTCGATTAAAGCTGCGTTCGGATATTGTACTCCGTTGACACCGGGTACACCGTCCAAATGACACTTACGTGTTATTGGGTGTAAAAAGTGTAACGGGGTACAATATTCGAATGCACCTTATATTGATATTACCAAAACATTAGCGTTTGACACTAGCTACAGTCATTAGAATCAAAATTTCTGACATATCCTGGCTACTAGTTTTTATGCAGTACGAGTTACGACCGATCTCGATGAAATAGAATTTGCTCCTGCAGCTAAACTATTGATTGTACCAAAAAATGTCATAGTCATAAATTATTCAGAATTTCCTCATCTTTAATTTATTACTTAACTATTTCGACGAAATTCCAGAAATGGCGGCTTATTTGCAAAATCTTTCAAAAATGCTAAAACTAAACCTCCAGTTCCTTTGGACCCTTCCCAGCCAGCACAATGGGACGTTTAACATCACCAGGACGTTGACTATTGTTACATTATGAACGTTAAATATTTGATGTCTATGTAATATTGCATACAGGTTCAATGTAGACATGTTAGTTCATTTTAGTCCCATTAATGTTATAAAAGTAACGTTCCAATGTGAACATTCATGTAATGTTGCATGGATGTTCGATGCAACTATTTAACGTTAGTTCTTATCCCATTGGTAATGTTTCATGTACGTTACTAGTTTAACATGTATGGGATGTTCATTTTGGTCCCATTAATATTACAAAGTTAACGTTTCAGTATGAACATTTATGTAAAGTTGCATGGATGTTTAATGCAACTATTTAACGTTAGTTTTTATCCCTTTGGTAATGTTTCATGCACGTTACAAGTTTAATATGAATGAGATGTTCATTTTGGTCCCATTAATGTTATAAAGTTAACGTCTCAGTGTAAACATCCATGTAATGTTGAATGGATGTTCGATGAAACTATTCAACGTTAGTTTTTATCCCTTTGGTAATGTTGCATAAGGGTTGCAAATGAAACGTTCATTTCGGTCCCACCAATGTTGTAAAAGTAACGCTTTAGTGTAAACACGTATGTAATATTGCATAGATGTTCGATCTAACTATTTAACGTTAGTTTTTACCTCTTTAGTAATGTTGCATATACGTTGCAAATGAAACATGTATAAAATGTTCATTTCGGTACCACTAATGTTGTAAAAGTAACGCTTTAGTGTGAACATCTATGTAATATTGCATGGATGTTCAATGCAACTATTTAACGTTAGTTTTTATTCCGTTGGTAATGTTCCATATACGTTGCAAATGAAACATGTAGACAGACATTTTTTGTACCTTGGTCAAAAATGTTCAGGGGACCCAAAAAGACATATTTCCGCTAAAATCTCAAAAAAATTTTTTGGCACGATTACAATACGTACTTTACATACTGCGTATGATAAAGTAATGAAATAAAGTGTGATACTCCTGAATCATTTCTACATAATATGAGGGACTATCAAATAGGGTATTACGGCAAGGGCGTAGCCAGAAGTTTTTACAGGGGGGGGGCAAGGAGTCAGAAAAATACCAAAATTTAAGTAAATAGATATTTCTTATCGCATATCTTTTTGTTTATAATAATATATGTATGAGGTATGTACATAATATGAAATATGCTAATAAAACATTACGTAATGTTAAGTTTACGTTTGTTTTCGGAAAACTTCTGCAGGACAGATTCTTTGAATTGATCTTGGGCTTCATTTGCAATGTTGCGATGAACGCTGAGCATGCTACCGAAACAAATATTCTTGGAGGACATGTATCAAATGTATCAAAATGTACATATAAGTGTACAAGAACAGTAATATATCATAATTTCCAAGATATTTGCGAACAGCGAATTAATGCAAGAATCCATAGCGCCATCTATTGCTTAAAAGACAAACTATAGGTAAACGGGTTGACATTTGCCAAACGAGACCAAACTCGAAACTCAACAAAATTAGACTAATCTAAAGTAATATTTAGCTATATGCACTTAAACTGCAATAATTACGTGATTACAGTGTTACGGATACAGTGATAACACTGTAGTCACGTAATCCTATAACTGAAATACTCTTTAGGACCAGTAATCCTAATCACCCAATTATACAACGATATAACACTGGTTTCCAAATAATAATTAATACTCAGTAAAATACTTTCCTATATCCATTGACACAGACTCCAGTAATATGCAAAGTTGATATGTGATTTTGGTTGCCAAACCGACAAGTAAATTGAAGATATAATTTTAGATTGCTTTATTACAAATAACATTATATTATTACATAAGGTTATTTGTAATAAAGCAATCTGAAATTTTTACTTCAACTTACTTGTCGGTTGCATAAACAATTCCTCTATTAATTCCCAATAAATCAACTTAACAATAAATACCTCACCCTGTATTGAGATTTGGAGGTACTGGTATTTGAGTTGCATACTCGACGGTAATTTATTAAATTACATTTTCTCATAAAATAAGCACAACTGGCTTTTACAGTACATGTTATGTGTCTTTGTAAATTTATTATGTACCTAATACAATTTTGTGCATTTTTATTTTGAGCGCCAGGGGGGGGGGGGCAGGTGCCCCCCCCCTGGCTAAGCCCTTGTATTACGGTCATGTGGAAATTTAAGCAAAAGCGTGTATTAAGCGATTTTGCAGTATATAACCCGAAATTCTGTTAAGTTAAAATTAAATTACATTCAAAATTTGTTGAGAAAATTACAATTAAAATTTGAATTTTCCGATCACTGTCGTGATTGGCCAAGTGTAGAATTGGCACCGTAGCCAAGAAATCGATCAAAACCTAGGGAACTTTCTTGCAACAGTGTTTGCCCCGCTGTTTGTTTGTATGTGTGTTGACACTTGACAAACTTCGACGGTAGTATTTACAGCGTATCGTAAAGTTATTACTTATTAAGTAAGTTGTTATAAGTTGTTAAGTGACCAGTGCAAGCGTGTGTTCTGTGGAAGATGATTTTACCAAAGCGAATTCGCAAAATATGCCCACGATCGATCTAATTACCATAATAACTTTTTTCAACGAAATCCAGCATTTTGTTGTGGGGTTGTTGAATCAAAGTCCTTGTTGTAATTAATGGTGTTTATTCCACTTCAAATTACAGAGTAATATACACTTAATAACTAACTAATAAACTGGCGACGAATCGTAATATGCTATGTATGTGTAAGAACTGGTGTACTGCTGGTGAACTGCAGGAAAAATGGTATTTTTCCTTTATATACCAAAGAAGTGGTACGATATCTCGTCACAAGCAAAGACCAATTAAAATCTAGAATTTGAATATGAGTGCATGAATCATGTCACCAGCGACCAATGATTGCGTTGATGACACAGGGTTTTATACCCGACTCTGGATTGCGAGAATTTAGATATACGAGACAGCGTACGTGCTTCCTGGGGTGAGAAGAAACAAAATGATCATCTTACATTGACATGAAATATGCAAAACAGTCCGACGGCTATACAACACCTCCCCCCTATTTTTGAAAATTGTACCTCTGGGGACGATTTTCATTGCTGGAATTAGGTGCTTCTGGAGAGAGTTCTACATCGGTACTAGGCCCAACGTCGGTACTACTATTCCCATTATAACACATTTTACAAAATACAGACAATATGAATGACTTAAAATTAAACAATATTAACATAATAAAAATAATTATAACAGTTAACAATGTAGACAAATATGCAGAATGGTGATTTTTGTATGATGAGAGTTCATCAAGTCTCTCGGCTTCCTTGCTTATTTCAGAAAGAGATTCGCTGGCTTGTACCAAGGGTGTTATATCTAAAGGAGTAACTAAAGTAGGGACTAATAAACCAGGCTTTAAAAATTTAATGTTGGATGAAATAGATAGATTCTTAAAGTTTACATTGGGTGAATAACTTTTGAAAGTTGAATAGTTTGATAACTTTGGGTATGAAAGAATAATTGAATCTAGAAACACTTTGCAATTATTATCTGTTTTAAGATATCCCGTTCCAATGAGGTTAAACGTTGTTGTTTTTTCTGGACAATGACAATTAACTTTAACTGTGCTTGGAATAGCATAAATCCACGAGTGACTTTGCTTCAGTTGGATAAACCATGGTTGAGTTGTTTGAATTACTCTTATATTACAATTTTCGAGGATTTGGTTAGCATGAGAAGTAAAAAGTTTTGCTTCGCAATTGTCATGAGGTTGAACCATAAGAATAGGTTTCATTTGTTTACAAATGTATTGATTGTTTATTTTTGTGCAAGAGGTTAATTCAGATGTGTCAAGTAAAAAGAAGTATTGATGTACTGAGTCAATAACTAAAAATGGTTTTTCTGGAAGAATGAACTGATAAGTGTTTACAGAAACAACTGACGGTAATGTAGAGATTTGATATAAATTGTATTCTTTCGATTCAACAATCGGTATAGTAAGTATGAATGTTATTCTCCGCTGATAAACGTATATGTTTGGGCGTAACAATTGCATCAAGCGATGCGCGTTGTCTAATGTAATTGCAAATGGAAATCTTCTACCAACTGGTAAATAGGATTGAATCTTGGATAGTTCTTGAATAAGTTTGTTTGGATTCATTATAAAGGCATTAATAATTCCATTCTGTGACATGGTAAGAATTTGTAAAAGTTTGGATTGTTCCTTAGATACTTCATTTAAAATTAAAGCAAAAGTGTTTATCAAGAGTTCAAAATCAACAGCTTGCTGCAAATAATGTGTACCAATCGTAACGTTATTTAAGAAATCCATAATTGTAAATAGTCGTTTTTCAATAAAATACATTTTGCTTCGGATAGCATTTGCAGTCTCATTGAAAGCGCCAGCTGATAAATTAAAAACTGACGTTTGCTTTTTTATTAGATTGATTAAATGATTCTGATTTTTACCTAAATGATCGAGCTGTTCATTGTAGTAAATAGCATCGGTTTCATCAAGAGTACCAAATAGAGCTTTAGCTATATGACCTATGCCATTTATTAAACCTCGCTTTCTTCTAACATTGGGTTCAGTTTCGATGATATTACTTATGATGTCATTAGTATGGACAATGTCATCACGAATACTATTAATTATTGGGACAAATGTTGAGCATTCTTTCGATAGTATTTGTTTTGATTTAGCACGATTACACAAATTAACAATGGTATTAGATAATCTCGTGATTTCAGAAAAAGCCTGTACATAGCTATCATGATTATAATGTGTAATCAGCTTCCAAGAGCTTTCAAACACTTGTAAATTGCCAATTTCTTCGTAGTACAGCCCTGCACTGTTGTTATAACTTGAGATGGTGAACACCTCGTCGCGGCGTCCTTCCAAAGAATGTGCAGTGTTAGGCCAGCTGATAGCCAAAACAATGGGAAGCAAGGAGAACATGTCTGCAAAGACAGCTTGAATTATTATCTTAAAATATTCTTAGGACTATAGATAATTAAAATACATGTGGATGATTACGTAGTGGATTTAAAGTACGGCTTTAACCGATTTTTGTGTACCTTAACTAATTTTCTTTTTATACTAATTGTAACATTTACAGGTGAATCCACGGATACTACAGTAAAAGGACCTGAATACAATGAACGTATTTTTTTACTGGTTCCTGGTTCTATCGTCTCGTTACGTAAAAGCACTTCATCGCCTACGTCTACTTAAAAATCATTTATCTTACGATCATAATAAACTTTGCTTGAACGTTTAGCATTAACTAATTTCTCCTTGGCTTTTAGGTGACAATTTTGTAATCGATATTTCAACTCGTTAACATAATCATCGTAATTGTAAGTGACTTCAGGGCTTTTGGTCAGAGATGAAGGAATTTCTGCTTTATGACCAAATACAAGTTCAAACGGTGTAAAATTTGTAGCGTTATGTGGGGTGGTATTATATGTGAACATAGCGTATGGAATGTATTCATCCCAGTCTAATTGATCTTGTGCAATAAAACTCCTGAGATATTCCTTCAGCGTTCGATGACTACGCTCCAGCGCACCGTTGGACTGAGGATGGTACGCTGTACATTGAACGTGATTAATACGCAATAATTTGCAAATATTTTTAAAGAGTTGGCTACAAAAGTTCGTTCCCTGATCAGTGACTAATGATTTTGGAATACCATGAGTACAAATAATTTTCGTAACGAAAGCTTTGGCTACGGTTTCCGCTTCTTGGTTGGGCAATGGAATTGCTACTGCAAGCTTTGTTAAATCGTCCTGGAAGGTTAAAACATATTTACAGCCTGAATATGTAGAAACAAGGGGACCGACGATATCCAGGAAAACCTTTTCGAATGGAGTGCTTGCCGTAGTCGTAATCTGCATTGGACATTGAATCGATTTACCAGATTTATTTTTCTGGCATAATTCACACCTTTTGATAAAAGATTTTATAGATCGGAACATGTTTGGCCAACGATAATATAATTTGACACGTGAATAAGTTCGGGAAACACCTTCGTGTCCTCCAGTTGGAGTAACGTGAAAATCGCCAAGAATCTGTTGAATTTGTTCTTCGGTGATTTCCTGAATTTTGTTATGATGTATCTGTATCTGTATGGGTGTACCACGAAATATATACCGTATCATTGATCTGATAATATCATTCGGCAAATTGTCTCTATGGGAACCTAATTTTGGTACAGATACAGATGTAACATTGTTTGATATACAAAGAGAACGGAAATTTAGGAGACATGCAAAAATATCTTCGTATGAGATCCGTTGGAACTCATTTTCCGCTATTAGCAAAAATATAACGGAACAATTCTTTTTCTCCGAATGCAATAATATAGCGTTATGGATACTAAGATCTTGGGCTACCCTTGTGCTTAATAATGTACCAAACTTTTCCGTAAATTCGGCATATATCCCGGTTGGGTCGGTGAGGTTACGATTTATAGAGATTACTGGGGTACATGATTTAGAAATGTTTAGAATGGAGGTGTCAACATCTACAACGTGTTTATTTAAAATTATCCCATTGGAACGATTATGAAGGTAATCCTCATATGTGCAATTTTCAAGACTCAAGGGTTTTGGATCGGAAGGGGCGGTTTCCACGTAATGAACATTACGACTTAGTGCATCGGCTACGTTATTTTGCTTCCCTGGTTTGTAAATGACAGTGTATTGGTATTCTTCTAGCTTTAGACGGAACTTTGTCAAACGACTACTAGGATCTTTTAGAGAGAATAGATAGATAAGCGGTTTATGATCCGTGTAGATTTTATAGGGTTTGCCATAGAGATAGGGGCGGAAATGACCCACCCCCCAGCATATCGCAAGAAGCTCACGTTCGATCGTCGAATAATTTCGTTCGGCTTTGTTTAATACACGACTACCATATGCTACAGGTAAATCATTAGGAGGATCGCCTTGTGACAAGACGGCACCAATGGCCACACCACTGGCGTCTGTAGTTAGATTAAATTCCTGGTTGAAGTCTGGATAACGCAAGACTGGATAGGAAATTAATTTTTCCTTGAGTTGCTCAAATGCTGACGAACATGGAAAAGACCAATGGAATGGCACATTCTTTCGAGTTAAAGTTTGCAGGGGCAAAGCTATCTGCGAAAAATTTGGTATAAATCGCCGATAGTATGAAGTAAGGCCAAGAAAACTCTTAAGTTCCTTCAAATTTTTAGGAGTTGGAAAGTTACTAACGCAGGATACTTTTGAAGGATCGGGCTTAATACCATCCTGTGACACGATATGACCTAAGTAGATGACTTCCTTTCTGAGGAATTCACATTTATCGGGGTGCAATTTAAGATTATTTTCCCTAAGACGACTAAATACTTCAATCAATCGATCGTTGTGAATTTTAAGATTGGGTCCATAGACAACAATATCATCTAAATATACTAGGCATTTTATTCCTTGTAGACCACTCAATACGCAATTTAAAAGTCGTTGGAAAGTAGCAGGAGATCCTTTTAGTCCCATGGGCAAGCGGTTATATTCATAATGACCGTTCGGGGTGCTAAAAGCAGTTAGGGGTTTACTATCTTCATGCAATGCGATTTGATGGAAGCCGCTGGCAAGATCGACAACTGAAAAATATTTAGAAGATCCCAGCTGGTCAAAGATTTCGGAAATATTGGGCAAAGGGAAAGCATCAGCAATAGTATAGTCATTTAACTTCCGAAAGTCTATGACAACACGAAACCGCTTATTTCCTTGTGAATCTGGCTTCTTAGGAACGATAAGCAGGGGACTATTGTAAGGGCTTTTTGAATTGCGAATTATTCCTTCCTGGAGCATTTTATTCACTTCTTTATTAATTTCTTCCTTTTGATGCTCAGGTAAACGATAGGGCTTTATGAAGATAGGAGGAGTGTTTTCTACCAATGGAATTTTATGTTGAGTTGCCTCGGTATATGTTAAACTATCACCCGGCAATTGGAATATATCTGCAAAACCTCGACAAATATTAATAATGGATGCCTTTTCTTCCGAATTCATATGATGAGTTTGCAACAGGGATTCGACTTCATTAGAACGACTGGTGCCATGAATATCGCCTGGCGTACAGTTTAGAATCTGATAATTTGACAAGTTATCGAGATCCATATCTAAATGATCTAAGGTGACTTCCTGATCTGTAGAATTTAATATATTGACACAACAAATTCCTTGATTCGAACGAATAAGACAATTTCCGATATGAACTCCTGGACTTATTTCCTTGGCTATGCAAACTTTATCCTCACGAACATTAGTGGGTATTTTTGCAGTTATTTCCGTTCTAGGCGGTATGACAATTTTTAGGGAAGTTGATATATTGACGAATAATTTCAAACTACGAGATATGAATGCAAGCTTCTTCTCGTCATAATTAATACTGGCTTTATGCTTTTCGAAGAAATCGTTGCCTATTATACCATCAAACGAAATTGGAAAGTCTCGGTGAACGACATGGAAAGGATGCGTGACGATATGGGAATCGACTTTTAATTCGATATACGCTATTCCTAGAGTTTTTATATACTCTGCACCGATACCCTTAAGATTGGTATTAATGTTAGTATGAACTATCTGTTCATCACTTATATTTTGAAGCTTTACAAGGCAGATATCACTTCCAGTATCAATGAGAAGCTTGGCTGAATGGTTTTCAAATCCATTACTACGAAATTGGACAAAAGGAGAAGTCAATGATTCATGTAATTCGATATTGTATACTTTTAACGAGTTTGAATGGGCTGTATACGATTTAGAAGTTTCGGAAATTACACTTGAATTAGACGATTTAAGCACGTTACAACTTTGAAATGAGATACGGGCTGGCGTAGTATTGTGGTGACGGAATTTGCTTAGACAGCTTTCTTCAGGTTCGCTCCGGCCAGACTGCTTGACGTACCGGGCGCGTTCGCGTTTCCCGGAAGACGGTTAGTTGAGGAACTAGAACTAGGCTCACCGTATTTCTCGTTATTGTATTGCCGCTTGCGACAATCTTTGATATGATGACCTGGGCGTTTGCAATATGCACAAGTTATGACCCTAATATTACTGCTGGTTTCTTGCTTTATTTTGTTAAATGGTTTTGGAGGTGACAAGGGATGCATGGAGAAACAGTTATCAGCTGTATGACCTTGTTTGTGACAGTTGTAACACCGAATATTGGGGTTTTTAAATTTCGTATTTGATTTTGTTTCCGTCCGCTGAAATTTATTATTTCTCTCCTCTAAAACGGCGCTTTCAATAGCATCTGTCAAAGTTTCATGACGACTAGCTTTTATAATTAACTTTATTGGGTCTAGGAGACCATTTTGAAATGACCTTAGTGCAGTTTTTGAATTTAAACTTAAAATTACAGCTGCCGCTTCATTTCCTTCGCTCTGTACACACGCATCGTTTAAGTTACAATACAGGGATTCTATGCGATTTGCAAAAGATCGCACATCTTCGTTAAGACGCTGTCGGCAATTCACGAGCTCAACCTGCAGTTGCGCGACTGTACGCTTTTCCAGAAATTGGCCTTGTAGAATCTCTTTAAGAGACTCCCAAGAATCGTAGGTGCTATACTTGATAAGACTGTAAACCTTGCCTGACAATTTACTCTCGACTATTTGCAACAAAAGTTGTTTATCATACGCCGTAGTCGCGGCTTTGGAACATATATCACAGCAAGAAACAAACTTCAAAAATTCATCTCTATTCCCAGCAAATTCAGGGATTATTTTAAATGCGAATTCGGATTTAAAGGGCATGTTTGCTATTTCAAGGGGACCTGAATCGTTACTAATGGTACTGCCAGAATCAGAATCACTTCCTGCCATAAGTTTTATAGGAATGCATAAGAGACTCACCAGATTATCGTGTTAGAAATTAATCCGTTGGTCACACAATCTTTCTCTCGCACTTTTCACTGCACAATTTCACGCAATTTTGGGCTACGATGCTGCTGGTGCTGACACGTTCGCAGACCGAATCCTCTTGGTGCTATTGATCGCTGTGGTGCTTTTCCATGTACTCTGCTGGTGTCGTTGGACTTCCAGGTGCAAGTTTGGACGATGATGGAATTATGTGCCTCGGTAGAACTATCTCTGTATACTGCTTTGGGCTTCTTCACCAAGTTTCTCCGAAGAGGCTCACCGAGGTGAATGATGCGTCGCTCCAAATATTTGCAGTCGGTTCGGACTTGATTATCTTCTTGTTCCCAATCGATTCTTTCGATATTTCTTGGGATCCCACCGCTGCCACCAAATTTGTTGTGGGGTTGTTGAATCAAAGTCCTTGTTGTAATTAATGGTGTTTATTCCACTTCAAATTACAGAGTAGTATACACTTAATAACTAACTAATAAACTGGCGACGAATCGTAATATGCTATGTATGTGTAAGAACTGGTGTACTGCTGGTGAACTGCAGGAAAAATGGTATTTTTCCTTTATATACCAAAGAAGTGGTACGATATCTCGTCACAAGCAAAGACCAATTAAAATCTAGAATTTGAATATGAGTGCATGAATCATGTCACCAGCGACCAATGGTTGCGTTGATGACACAG